>JASTWP010001601.1:0-66072 GCA_030770255.1 Temnothorax ravouxi
CGAGACTTAGGCAACCATTGCACTCTGCGAGCAATCGTCATGTCGGGAAATTATAGAGTGCTCTTTCGGGACCGGTTAATATTAGAAGATAATATCGCCACGGAAAGTCCGTGACGTGATTACATATTTCCTACCGATGCAGGAATTGGAGCGAGATTTCAACGCAGAAGGAAAATTATCAAATCATGCGTTTTAGACTGAAATTATGAAACTATTAAATAATTAAATTATTACATTTATATGAATATGATTATGCGATCATTTTTAATATGCTGCTTCTTCCATTCCGTGCATGAAATACTTTTGCCTAAATCTTTCTTTACATTATATTTTAAACACTATATAGCATATCGAGTTCCGGTTACGTAGAATAAAAAAAATTTCGGAAAGAGGTTAAATACGTGATAAAAAGTTTTCCTTCCATAACAGTTCGCGGGAAAGAAGGGTAGAAGTGCTAATTGGTTTTAAAGGACGATCCTCCCCCATGGCGCCGTGACCTGGCGCCTGCACATATGGTGCTTCACAGGGTCATAATTTAGAGTCAGTTGATTTTAAAGAACTCGAAGTACAAGAGACTTAAACTCTTTCAGGTGCTGAAGAAAGTCTACGGAAGTCAAAGGCATTATCGCAATTTATTGAGTACAATATCCTGTTTTAGGATAACCGCATCGATCTTCCGTGTTCTGATCCAATTAAACGCAACATAAAAATATACTGGAATAGTTGGCAGCAAAATTAGAATTAATAGCTATTATTATTATTTATTATTGTTATTAGAATTAATAGTGTTTGTAAGAGCATTAGGATAAAAGGGATTTATGGGACTTATTGTTAGTTTTAAATTAAAATTGTGAATAAATAGCTTCTTCTAAAAAGCAGTTAAGAAGGAATTATTGAAAATAAGTATTAATATAAGATGAGTAATAAATATTTACTTGTGTTTCCGTGAGCTTTAAATTTTTGCTCAGCTGCAGCCGTTTTGCCACACTCAAGTACTTGTTCCTTTCGAATTCCGCCTCCAAGGATTTAATTTGCGTGGCGGTGAACGCCGTGCGTGGCCTCTTCTTCCTTTCGTCGTCGCTAATAGCGGCGGTCCTTCTCCTGCGTGTCCCTGTCCGCGCTCGTGGTTGAGTTCGCACCACTGCTGCTAGGTGCATGCTTCTGTAAAAATATTCCGCCCCTTTTAAATCGAGATAAGAGTAACGTGAACAAAATAGCTTCGTTGAGATACGAGCTTTTTACTCTTTAAGCTATTTTGCAAGCAATTAATAACAACGGCATGTATCAACGATGACACTTATGACACCGAAAGGTGCAATCGGGCCTTAATACTTGCGTAGCGTAAACGCCTCTTTGATGATCAAATGCATATATATCGGTATCGAAAGTAAGCCATCTCAAATACGGCCCCGATTAAGTAACTGCAAATTACAACACGTTCTTCAATATGAAAACGAGAAAGTATCGCAGCGGAATGCGAATAATTGATGCGAGCATCGAAATCGCGTCATCATTCACTTGAAACCCGTTGTATACACGTCGCGGACACTATATCTTTATTCTTTTAATCGCTTTTGAATGAAGTAAATAACACGCGCGAACCCATGCCGTTGAATGTGAGCGGACTGCAATTACCCCTCGTGGAATTTTCTTTCTCATCAATCTCGGGACTTTTTGTACGTCGAAGTTGTTTATATTTATATTTATCCCGGCTTACAAGACTTGCCGTACACGATGTGTCGCGCCGCGTGTCGTGAAGAATGTCTTCGGGCTCGCTTTAGACAGTTGGTAACAAGACCGCGCTCTTTTAAGCGTCGGAGGATCATCTTCTAATTATCTGCCCATTCGTCATCCGACGAAAAAGTGTGGCATCGCAACGGCCGACTAAGCTTGCGATTAACACTGAGAATATTATGCTACTAATTCTACTGATTATCACTGAAATAATCTCGATGCTTCGACAATAGTTTTTTAAGTTTTTTTTCTAAACAGCAATACTAATTAATCTCATAAAATATTAAATCTAAAAAATATTATTTGTTCAACTTATTTATCAACAATATATTAATAATGATAAAATCTATAATGCGCTGTGAAGAATAAAAAAAGCAGTCAATAATTAAATACGCTGGAAAAGTTGTACTAATTTAAGGTTAAAAAACTAGAATAAAATTAAGAATAAGAAACTGGCAATTGAAAAACTTTGAAATAGAAAGACAATGTCTGCCCCATAATCATTTAAACCTATTGGCATAAGTTATTTCGACAGAGTCGAAAACTATTAAACTTCTACTCAGAAGAACGGGTAGGAGCCGTTCAACTTACGGTTCAGGTGGTTTCTCGTGTGCCACGACAATAAATATTCCGAAAAAGCTATTTCGCGGCGACATTATGCCAAGAAGCGCCGTTTACTAGCTACTAATTGTCAGATGGCGACGTAATTGTCGCGTTTCTCGCGCCTTTTTCGTGGCTTTCTCGCCTATAGCCGTACCGCAGAATTGTCGGCTAAAACTGTACCACCTCTAATTCACTTCGCGCGAAACGCACTACCGACGTGCACACTCGATGCAGTTATCCATGTCTTAAAAGAGAATCACTGTCCGCCGTTGCAGCAGTGGTAATATTTCGTTTCTGGATTACCGTATAGCGCTTTTAAGTATACGCTTGCAAATTATGGTATTGAAACTCCATTTATATATTACGAAAACGTGCAATTTTTTTTGTCTAACAAATATTAGCATTACTTTTTTCAAGTGTTACACATCAGTGCACAGTAATGAACAATAAAAAAACAAGTAATAAAAATTATTTAACCTGTGTAAAGTTAGCCCCTCCAACATTAAAAAAAATAATAACTTTCTTATAGTTAAACGTACCAATGCCTGGACACGTTCCTATATGTCCTGGACATTTTTATCATTTTAGTCTGTAAATAAGTGATAACACGAATTAAAATCAAAGAATCAAAGATAATATTTTTCTTGTATTATATTTTTATCTTTAATTTTAATTCGCGTTATACTTATTTAAAAACTAAAATGATAATAAAGGTGTCCAGACATCGCACTTAAGTGTCCCGGCATTGGTACATTTACCTTACATTCCTTCGTGAATTATTTTATATTATTTTATATTTATATTGGCTGATATTTAAATCATTTATTATTTTTGCATAATATTTTTGCATAATGTTATGCATAAATATAATTCTAAGGTTTGACTGTAGGAATTAAAGATATATATTGTGATCTTTTATTTAGAATAAAAAAGAAAAGAGGAGAAGGGGAGAGAAAGAGAGAACGATTATTCTTGATATCACAAAAATATGTAGCCCTCGTATCCTAAAACGAAAGCAGTTTCCGTTTTGGAACGGCGCGTGTCATTCACGGGTTTTACGACACCGAGGAATCGGGTTAACGTTTGATACGATGCTCGCAGTGTTCCGACAGAGGATTTGTTTCGCATCGAGGACAGAACAAGCAACAAAATTTATTATATATCGTGATTTAGAAAACATATCGCTCCTGTTGGATGAAGATCGACGGATTTCCGATAATAATTTTTTGCGGCTGTGATTAGTTAGTGAAGAACGGAGAGATGTTTTATAGGAGGCCGTTATAGAGGAGGATAAAATATTCTAGAACGTACAAAATATCCTCTCCATAAATTTCGAGTTACGTCATATTCATGTACTTTAGGGAATCACTGATCTGTTTATTACCGCATTATCGCGTATAGCCTCCATGAAAAATAGAATATATTTAAAGCGTTACGAGCCGGGTGGCGGCGATTACTTAAATTCTCCCAAGTAAAACGAAAAGTTCCGTAACGAGGCAGGTCTTGAAAATTTTTAACTATTACTGTAATGAAGTTACTGCACAGGTGAAGACGCGGGGGTCGAGTGTATCGGATAGCTTTACATGCTTCCAATAACAAGGAACTTTCGTTTCTGTGAGGCGTGGTAAAGCAGAAGTAATGGCCCCGGAGGACTTCTTAAGGTAGCTTAAGGTTTATCACAGTCAAGTGAATATTTAACAACTTCCCGAGGAAAAAGCTTTTCAAAGTGCATAGCGCGTAAGTTGCAACGAAAAGATTCCGATTTGCTGCCGTTATACATTTACCTGATGCATTTTTTAATGCATTAAATTATGTCATATATATCTGTAAAAATATATTTTCCACGAGTAATTCCGTATGATATATAATCCTTGATGAGTCTTTTATATATACAATCTGTCAGAAATATTGCATGTGAAAATAATTATACGTATAACGAATCAACTTTAAAATTAATGCAAATAGCGATAGATGCGAATTTTCAAGATTTTTCTAATTTTCTCACACGCTAGTTTTATTTTCCGATTAATATATATTTTTAATGACGATAATAATGCCAATATTAACGCAACCATTACGTGATGTAATCTGATCCAACGTATACAAATTGCTGACTACGTGCTTAAAATCGGCTGCATGTAACGTGAGCTCAAGAAGGCAACGCGGAATTTATCCGCAATCGCGTAAGAGAGACATCGCGGGCGGAAACCAAGGCGGATGTGGGGAGCTCGCTGTTCGAGCGAGAAATAACGGCGAGAGCCGGAATCAGTTCTTCCTCCGAGCGGAGCCGAACTCGGCCCCGATAACCGGTAATGTTTCCCCTAATTTTTTGAACGCAACCGAAGAACGGTCTGGAGATAACGCCGCGGTCGGTCGGGTCGAAATGACATACGCGACACGTCCTGCGGCTTACCTATTTTTATACTATTTCATTTTTTCTTGTAACAGGATATCGACGAGGAAGAGGACGCGGTCGGAGCCGGGCGCGATGGTATGCTCAACGGAGCCGCGTCAGAGGTGGCCCGCGACAATATCCCATAATAAATCAGTATTATGTATAATACTGATTTATTATGAGATATTGAATTCGCGGTACATACAATATGCAACATATGCAACAAACTAATTTCATCGAAATCGGTGAGGAGGGAGCTCTCCTTCAGTTTTACCTGTTTCTTTGTCAAACTTGCTGTCTTTTTGATGCGATTGAATGCATAACTGATGTATTATATTTTAACGATCCTTTTTTGTAATACAAACTGATGCTCTATCTCTATAATGTAACTAAAACATATTTTATAACCAATAAAAAACGTTAATAAAAAGAAATTTATCAAAAACATCAAATTTTTTTAATGTTCACTTAATGTATAAGAATGTTATAGATATATCATATACATTATACAAAAAATGAAGTGATTCCGACATCGTTTTGTACATTATATCCTGTAAAAGTAGGCAATGAATTTTATATGTAATCACTGTCTTATAAAAGTATTCATTGTCATTCTTATATTATCGATGCAAATATAAACAGATTCTTCACAATATAATGGCAGAGCTAATTGTTATAACAAAAAGAGATTTAAATGCATTTATGAAAAAAGTACATAATAGCTATTGAATAATTGAGTAATAAATAATATTATTTATCAATCTGAAATCAAATTCAAATCGGGGAAATTATTTTAATGTAATATTAAAATATTTGAAAAATATATATCAATGCAAATATATTTTTTTATTAAGTTTCAAACCTTTTTAAAGTTACTACTTGTAAATTTTAATACAATACGCAAAAATTAGGCAATGCCATCATACACGAAAAATCTATTATTATTCAAGTGAATGTCGACGTAATAATAAATAGTATTACCATTACGATGTTACAATAATAATTATTGTAGCAAAACATAACGAATACAAAGAGAAATTATTTATTGTTGGAAAAGTTAATAATAATAAATTTATCTCGTCACTGTGATATTATTCTGATACCATAGTTAAATTTGAATATCAAATTAAAGCGTTATTATTTCAAAAAATATAGATACGTATAAATTACAAAATATTGAGTCTCTAATTGGCCGGTTCTCACTACACTTCTATGCGCCCTAACAGCTATCCACAATTTTAATTTTTTTATTTTATTTGTCGTTATCATCGTCTTTATCATCTCCGTTTTCCTTACGCTTGCTACATTTGTTAGCCTCTATCCCATCACTATGTTTCTCTGCTTGCTTTTCTTTATCCTCTGCGTTCTTTTTCTCTTCTTGATCCTTTTCATAAGCTATCGTATTTACCAACGAATCTTCCCAACCGTCATTGAGTACTAAATATAACCATATATATCTTGTAAATTATACAGACATATTTCATGTATGTATTGTACAAATCATAAATATATCGAAGAAATTTTTTAAACTTACGATATCTAAATTCTTCCATTATTCAAGCGTTGACGTTTTGGCAGTATTTCAAATAATATTTATCAAATTGACAGTTAAAAAAAAGTTCAACGTGCCCTACGATTAGACTCCATTCTATTCATAAAAAAAAAATTAAACTCGATATCTCAAAATTTGCGGAAATTAGGGCAATCATATAGATTTTTTTTAGATAAAAATCGGTAACCCCTTCATTATTAGCAATTTTTATTAATTCTATTATATTCTTCAGTTTTTTTACCCCTATTTCATATATAACTCTTTAAAATTTGGTTAATCAGTTCTTGAGTTATAGAAATTTTGGTAAATGTTGCTGTTTTTAAACAAAAATCGGTAACCCCTTTATTATTAACTATTTTTATTAATTCTATTATATTCTTCAATCTTTTGAAGAATATAATAGAACTTCAATTTTTTGAAGTTAATAATAAAAGGGTTCCCAATTTTTGTTAAAAAAAAATAACCAAGTTTACCGAAATTTTTATAACTCCAGAACTAATCAATCAAATCTTAACGAATTATATATGAAATAGGGGTAGAAAAGACTGAAGAATATAATAAAATTAAAAGTAACCCAATATTTCAAAATTTGCGAGTTATAGCAACCACGGACATTTCTAAAAAAATTAAAAATTTTTTTAAAAAAGAACTTTACCGATCATCGCAAAATTCAATACCAACATTCCTTGAACAATACTCTATCGATTAAAAAAAAAACAGCCCGATATCTCAATATTTGCCGAAGTTAGAGCAACCACGGACATCATATTTGCACATACATACACACACACACACACACACACACATACGGACATGCAATTTTAATGCGATATTTCGACATTTTAGAACACTCTGAATATATTAGTATCAAAAACTCAAAAAACAATCTTTTCTTTGGTTTTTTCCACCCCTATTTCATATATAATTCATTTAAATTTGGTCGACTAAACCCAACTTTATACGCAATCAAAGGTTCATATACGAAATTCATGAAAACAAAGCTTCCTCTATGAGGAAGCAAAAAGAAATGATATCTCTTTAAATTACAGCGCCAATTACGGAGAGAACATATATATTGCCTCAAAAAATAATTGTTGCACTACTTTGAAAAATTTTTACATTGTGTCAATTAAAAAAAATGTATGATAACAATTTTATTAAATTAAAAAATTTTATTTAAATTTTACAAGGGAATACAAGATATTTAAATACAAAGTTTACATGTGTATTTTTTAGTGGTCACAAAGAATTACAGAGGTAACAGTACAAAATAAAAATATTTTATTAAAATATCCAACGAGGGAATACAATTTGTATTTAAATACAAAGTTTATATATGTATTTTTCAATAGAATAAAAGATTTAATCACAAAGAATTACAGAGGTAACAGTACAAAATAAAAAGAATATGGAAGCGGTAGCCCTCGGCGGGGGAACAGGTGGATAAATGGTAGGAGAGTGAAAGGAAATGAAGGGAGAGACTGAGAGGTGAGGAAGGTGTTGATTGAAGGGGGTAGATAGGGAAGTGCGAAAGGAAGACGGGAGAATGGAGGCGAAGCAGAAGGTGATCTGGAGAAGACGGGAAACGTTGGTGAAGTGGCACGTGGAAAGTGAGGTTAGGGAGAAAGGCGGGATTGAAGGAATGGAGGTAGCAGCCCAGGTTACACGACAAGGGAGCTGAGCGAGTGGCAGCAGGGAGTATCGATCGGGCAATCGATCGATCTGTCGCGAGTCAGAGGGATTGTCGATGGGGCGCGGCAGGTATGGAACGGAGCAGGGAGTCGTCGCGACAGATCGATGGATCGAACGATCGAAGGAGCCTGGAGCTGTATTCTGTTCCTGCCTCTCGACAACTGTCGGTTCGGTACGCTAACGACGTTTGTCGCTTGCACTATCGACAGAGATGTGTCGAGGCTATTCCGAAAATCTGTTATACCGACATTTATCGTTGCAAGCGACAATTTTCGCTGCAGCTTTATCGATAATGTACAAGCACAATCAAAAGTTAAAAAGGATAAATTTCAACCAATAGCATGAGGGTTTTAGGAGAAAGATTGAACAATTGCACGTCTGTCAGTCCGTGATGGCATATTAATTGCAAACCAATAAATGTGTCACTGAGAAATTGTTATAGAAAATGGATTCGCAAGATACGTAAGTTTAAAAAATATATGATAATATATAAATATGCACCTTCATATAGTAACACGGATCGGCGGATTCTATATATTTGCGGTTAATAACCATCGTACTAAATATTTATATTATTTTTGATGGTATAATAGTAACCAAATAATTACTTTAAAACGTTTTTAACCTGTTTAATGTTACATTTGTTATTTATTTTATTGTAACACATATCCCATACAGCACAAAGTGATGAAAAAATTATTATATGTAATTTTCTTATATATATATACGTATATATATTGCATACATATGATTTTTCTGTTATTTATTTAATATATATGTATATTTATAATTTCTATACATATTATATATAAAAACTTAGGTTCATCTTTAGATGCTTCCTGTTTCATACGATTGATACGGTATTTCGCACTCAAGTCTCAAGTGCGTTATGAGGCAAAAGGATGAGATACGCGGTCTATCTTTTTATGCATTAGCCCGGTTGAGCTTTGTAACAAAGCAATGGCTGCGTTCAGCAGAGAGCTGTTTTGCAACTAATGTAAAATTCGTGAATCTGATTGATATACTCCTACTTTCGATCAAAATTAACAACATATCAATCACATTCCAAATTTTACATATTTCACATATTTGTGCAAGGTAGTTTTCTCTGCTGAACGCAGCCAGGCACATGTTAGTGCTTAGTGTAGTGTATAAAAAAGAGGCTATGTACTATGTAGTGGCGAGAAAGAATTAGAAAGCAGGTATTTATATTTTATACATACTAATAACAATGACGAAGAGGTTATGAGCATGCTTATTAAATAATATTAATATTTTTTATACAGATCATCTATATCTACGACAGTTGCACGTTTTGATTGACGCAAGCACGATAGTTTGCTACCAATATCGTTGTCGAACATTTACTCAAACACACTTTATCCCGATGGAAGGTACGAATTGGATCCAACCATGGGACATGTTATCCTTGAATATCACCTGCAAATAGGGGTCGGTCTCGTTTTCCATTTATAAAGGTAAATTTCTATCAGCAATATATTTTTACCAAGTAATCTCTTACTGTAGTTATACACACAATTACAATAATATTTACATTTAACATTCTTACAGTGCAAAGTAATCGTGAGATTGGGTACAAAACGTTTACGGAACGTTTACGTGTTTCATGTTTTGGTTAGTCATAATATGACCAAGAATTAAGTAAGGTATGAGCAAGAGATAATAACCATGCTTATTAAATTTTATTAATAATTAATATTGGTAGTTTTTATTTGAGAAACACACATTTGATAAATTTAATAAAAGATATTACAATATAATGTGGATGGACACTTTTAATATAAGAAACTGTGTGCTGTATGGGATATATTACATAATATTATAAATAACATAAAAGCGGATATAGACTTTTCTGTTTAAAATAATAGATACAATATGATCAGATTACATTATATTACATTCAATTTCAATGTAAATTAATAAGGTTTTTTATTCATTTACATTGAAATTGAATGTAATATAATGTAATCTGATCATATAGTATCTATTATTTTAAACAGAGTTGAGCACGAATACGTATGAGGCAGGCCACGGAGGCCGCATGAGCATGCAAGAGTGGACGTTGGTCCGAGGCGCGGCAAATTGCCTCAGCGTCACGGATCAACGTCCACACTTGCATGCTCATGCGGCCTCTGCGGCCTGTCTTATACGCATTCGTGCTCAAGTCTGTATCCATCTTAAGATTGACATAACTATATATATGTAACATATGTACTCTATAAATAACTTTATATTAATTTACATACATATTATGTTTGTTTCAGTACACATTCAAAGAAGAAAAATCGTTCAACGAGAACGACAGCTATACAATATGAAGAACTTGTAAAATATATGAAAACGCATTCTGATTTTGCATCATGCAAATATGTAAGCAAGGAGGGAAAAGTTCATCACGCCCAGCAATGGGAAAATGTTGCAGCAATGCTGAATGCATTGTCGAATGGCCCGGGAAAGACAGTGAAGCAGTGGCAGACTGTAAGTAGTATTCAATTATCAATTATTATGTAACATTATAATCGTGTCGTATAATATTATAGTCGTATCAGTAGGTAAGCTATGTATGTTCTAACTCGGGGATCTGAGGGGGGGTGAGGGGCGGGGGGAACCGCGGGGGGGCGCGGGTCGGGGGGAGACCGCGGGGAGGGGGGAATCGCGTTTTTCGAGCGCCGCGGGGGGGGAGGGGGAAACCGCGTTTTTCGAGCACCGCGGGGAGTGGGAGGGGGGAACCACGTTTTGGAGCGCCGCGGGGCGAGAGGGTCCGCGTTTTCGCCGCGCCGCAGAGTTCGCGTGCAACGGCCGCGCCGGTCCGCGTGACGTCACACGCTCCCGCTCGCTTTATCTCTCCCTCGCCCCGGTCGCGCGCGTCTTCTTGTTCGCGCGCGGTCCCTCCCGGCCCCCGGTCGCCGTTCGCGCGCCCGACTCCCGGCCCCCGTTCGCGTTATTTCTCCCGGCCCCCGGCCCCCGTTCACGCTCACAATTGCGTTTAATTAAATTTATATTATACATAGAAAATTCGCTTACCACCGCGGGATTTGAACCAAAAACCTTTGGCTCTTGAGTCAGTCACCTTCAGAATACAGGCCAGTCTCTTAATTTACACCGCGGTATTGCACTCACGCGCTAAACTCAATAATAATATCCAGACTCATAATAATATCCAGAGGTCCATTATAGTTGGAAATCGAGAAACTCCCGGTTCGATCGGAGATCGGCGATTCCGAGTTCGCGACGGATCAGATATCGCGGTACGTCGACTCTCCACAAATCCAATCTGCCACAATTCCTCCCGAACGGTTCGCTGATTTTCACGATCTTGAATTTAGAATTAACCACCGGTTTGCACAATTTTATGTACTCGTCGCTCATGTCACGTTAAAAAAAAAATGTTCAATCATAAAATAATAATGAAACTGCGGTGTTGCACTAACGCGTCTAAATCAATTAGACGCTGTATTTTCTACCGCTCATGAAAACGACATCTTCTATTCTTTCCCAGTATATTTGGAACTTGAGAAAATTTCGGTTCGATATAAGTCAATGGAGCGATATTGTTTTGAAGAACATGTCGCAACATGTCTCGCGATGATTTTATCGAACACGTGCAAAACTGCAAATTTTGCAATTTCGCATAAGTCAATGGAGCGATATTGTTTTGAAGAACATGTCGCAACATGTCTCGCGATGATTTTATCGAACACGTGCAAAACTGCAAATTTTGCAAATAGCGCCGATGTACGGCTGCTGAGATGAAATTTGATATGATAAGCAAACGATGCGTCATTAGTAGAATATAAAATGACGAATCTGGGGGATACGCTCAATAGTCGAGAACTGGAAGTCGTGAGTGCAACAAATGGCGTTAGCAAGAGGATCGCGCAATAACATGGAACAAGAATTTTTGGAGCAATCCACCCTGTTAAATTCGAGAGAAGACTTTGCCGCGTGGGAGCAACGATGCGACGAGTTTATCGAATCGTTGGAAGAACAAAGCCGAATTAAACGGCCACGATTATCGATCGATCAGTCATCGATCGGTCTCAAACAGTCGTTGGTCGCTTGTATCGCGCGACTCGAAGGTTTGAAAGACTCGGTACGTCAACGTTTCGTGCATGGGGGTGCTGGATACAGTGCGAGTGAGACAGGACTCAGATGGCGCGAGATAGATACGGCTTTTGAAAGCCGTATACTGACCGGTGCGGTAATAAATTCCAAACACATCGACCCTCAACAATTTCTCAAAAATGCGGGAGACATTGTACTCGATCGTGTGCGGAACGTCATGCAACAACATGACAATGTAAAAATTAACACAGTGTTTAATGGTGAATTTGTTGAGGGTGACAAACGCGCGAATAAAAGTATCGCAACGAGAAACTATGAACTCTTTCGTGAGTCCGATCTGTGTGAGTGGTACAAGCGACACGTCATCGAGCCTACCTTAGCAAAGCTGGAGGAATTCCAGGAACGTGATAGCGGATGGGCGTTGTCGAGTATACTCAATTTAACGGTAAATGTGAACAAATATAATCCATTGCACGCGGGATGTTTTGTGGAAATACCGCGAGAAATTAAAAAGAAGAAAGCGGTGATAAACGTGCAATCAAGAGACAATGCATGTTTCGCATGGTCAGTGGTGGCTGCTCTGCATCCAGCCCAAAGAAATGCAGAACGCGAATCGTCGTATCCACATTACACGTCGGTGCTAAATCTTACGGACATTGAGTTCCCAATGACGTTGAATCAAATTAAAAAATTTGAAAATCACAACAACATCTCCATCAACGTCTACAGCATCGAAAAAAACAAGGAACTTGCAATCTTGCCATTACGGGTTACTGATCGTAAGATGGACAGACATGTAAATCTGCTGTACATGCATGACGACAACGTGGGACATTTTGCGTGGATCAAGAACCTATCCCGCCTCGTGAGCTCGCAATTGAGCAAAAATACGAACAAAAAATACTTTTGTGATCGGTAAGTACCTATAGTTCTTTTAATAATATATAA
This sequence comes from Temnothorax ravouxi, assembly GCA_030770255.1. Lineage (NCBI taxonomy): Eukaryota > Metazoa > Arthropoda > Insecta > Hymenoptera > Formicidae > Temnothorax > Temnothorax ravouxi. Next base: position 13,011 of record JASTWP010001601.1, read on the forward strand.
TATTTTGTATATAAAAAAAATTTACAATATTTGCGTTTATTTTTGCAGATGTTTGCACTACTTCTACACGAGCGAGAAATTGGAAGCCCACACCGTCGACTGTCGGGAGATGAACAAATGCGCGATCAAGTTACCGAGCGATAACGACAAGTGGTTGGCCTTTAAAAATCACAGCAGGAAGGAACGAGTTCCGTTTGTCGTATACGCCGACCTGGAATGTACCCTGGAGAAGATGGAAGCGGATCCGGAAACGTCTAGGTACACATTTCAGCATCATCGCGTGTTTAGCATAGGGTACTACGTGCGTTGCTCGTACGACGAGTCGTTATCTATGTATCGGTTTCGTCGCGATAAGGATTGTGTCGCGTGGTTCGCCGAGGAGCTAAGACGTTTAGCTCACGACGTCAAAACTATCTTGTCCACTAACGTACCCATGGCAGATTTCACGCGAGACGAGTGGGAAAAGTTTAACAGCGCAACGCACTGTCACGTGTGCGAAAAACCGTTCGAGCCAGACGACGTGCGAGTACGCGACCATTGTCACCTGACCGGCCAATACAGAGGTCCCGCGCATTCTAACTGTAACTTAAATTATAAAGATTCGCATTGCATTCCCATAGTGTTTCATAATTTATCGGGCTATGACGCACATTTTATTATAACTGAAATAGCAACAGCGTACGAGGGACATGTAGATTTACTCCCAATTACAAAAGAAAAATACATTTCGTTTACAAAAAATGTTCAAAGCACCGAAGATAAAGATAAGAAAACTTGCGTCAAATTGCGATTTATCGATTCATACAAGTTTCTCACCGCTAGTCTCGACAAATTGGCATCTTATTTCAGCAAAGATAAACTGCAAATATTGCAACGCGAATTTTGTAAAATATCTGCAGAAAATTTTGATTTGCTGACACGAAAAGGCGTATTTCCCTATGAATACATTGACTGCGTTGAAAAATTGGAGGACTTGTGTTTACCACCGCGCGACTCGTTTTACAGTTCAATGACAGGTGACACCGTATCCGAGAGCGATTACGCACACGCCGCCAACGTCTGGCAGCGGTTCTCCATTCGAACGCTCGGTGATTACAGCGATTTATATCTCAAAACTGATGTCTTGCTGTTGGCCGATATCTTTGAAAATTTTCGCGATAGCTGCGTCGCGAGTTATGGACTCGATCCCGCGTATTATTATACTCTACCGGGTTTTACGTGGAATGCTATGTTGAAGCATACACACATCAATTTCGAACTGCTTACCGACATTGACATGGTCATGTTTATCGAACGCGGTATACGCGGCGGTTTGAGTCAATGTTCAAACAGATACGCGCTGGCCAACAACAAGTACATGCAGTCGTACGATCCATCGAAACCGTCGTCGTACCTGATGTATTTTGATGTAAATAACTTATACGGCTGGGCAATGTGTCAACCATTGCCATATGCAGATTTTAAATGGGTCGACGACGTAACCAATTTTAATGTTATGGATGTCGCGTTAGATTCCTTGATAGGCTACATACTCGAAGTCGACTTGGAGTATCCACAACATCTTCACGACGCGCACACTGACCTACCGTTTTGTCCGACGCGCGATAAACCACCCGGTAAGCGGCAGGACAAGCTCCTCGCAACATTATACGATAAGAAACGATATGTAATACATTATCGCAACCTGCAGCAGTGTACTCGTCACGGTCTCCGTATATCAAAGATTCACCGCATACTGAAATACGCGCAATCTCCATGGCTTCGCGATTATATAGAACTTAATACGAAATTTAGGACATTGGCCAAGAATGATTTCGAAAAAAATTTATACAAATTGATGAACAATGCCGTGTTTGGTAAAACCATGGAGAATGTGCGCAATCACGTTGACGTGCGACTCGTGACTCATTGGGAGGGTAGATACGGCGCGGAGGCAATGATAGCAAAACCAAATTTTCATAGCCGAAGCGTCTTTTCGGAGAATCTAGTAGCAATAGAAATGCGAAAACTCGAGGTGAAGTTCGACAAACCAATCTACGTGGGTATGTGCATCCTCGATATATCCAAGACATGTTTGTACGAATTTCATCACGAGTACATGTTACCGTTGTATCGCGATAAGTGTAAAGTCACGTACACCGATACGGACAGTCTCATTTACCACATCGAGTGCGACGATGTATACGATACCATGAAGCGCCACATTAATAGATTTGACACTAGCGATTATGCAATCGATAATGCGTACGGTATCCCACTCGCCAATAAAAAAGTACCGGGCTTAATGAAAGACGAAAACAGCGGTGCGATAATGATCGAATTCGTCGGGCTTAGAGCAAAGATGTATGCCTTGCGAGTAGATGGTAAAAAAGATACGAAAAAGGCTAAAGGTGTTAAGAGTAACGTCGTAGCTAGGTCGATAACGTTCGACGACTACACGCGGTGTCTGCGCGACGAAATTGAAATGTCGCGACAACAGGCTTGCATAAGATCCAAACTACACGAGGTATACACCATATCCGAAACGAAAATAGCTCTAAGTCCGTACGACGATAAGCGCTACATTATACCCGGTTCTACCGAAACGCTGCCATGGGGACATTATAAAATACCATTGTAAATATATTGTAAATACATTTAGAAAAATAAATGACACATTTGTATGTATAATATGTTTTTATATTGTAATAAATTTTTACAATACATTATTCTTGTGTATCCATAAATTGTGTGAATTATCAAATCCTAACCACTTTACATAAACCTCATCCCCCCTTTTGCGCAAAACTTTTTCAACGAGATACACGTCGGGATTAGCAACGCGATGTAACTCGTATTCGTAGAAGCCGCCGGCGATGGGTTTTCCGCAGGAATCTTCCAACAGATACGTCACGGGATTAGTTTTCTGCACTTTGACGATTCTAAACACCTCCGTGGTACAATTTGGCGTGTATCCTTTCTCGAAGATTGTCTTGAATTTACTCACGCGTACCGAGTCGCCTACTTTGAATCGCGCGAGAGCAGCAATCTTTACGTGGCTGTACACCGTTGCTAGGAGCTTGTCGGCGATCGCGGGGGTAACATCGATGTGTCGCATGCCGATAGTTCGATGCTTTCGCGCGTTGTAATCCGATACGAGACCCGACAGCGAGTCGATCCATTTGTAATTTCCATTGCGCGTAAACATTTTCCACATGTCGTTCTTGAGCGTGCGATTGAATCGTTCGACGACCGATGCCTTCATTACGGAATAGGTCGAATAGTGATTGATATTATGTTTCTTCCAGAGTTTCTGCACGTTTGCGTTGTAAAATTCTTTTCCCTTGTCAGTCTGCAAATTTTTCGGGCATCTTCCGCCGTCTCGAATTATTTTCGCGATCGTCGCAGTAACCTCGGGTCCGCTCTTGGCCTTGAGCGGTACGGTCCATGCGTGCTTGCTCAGCACGTCGATAACGGTGAGTATGTAGTGGTAGCCTCTGTTGAATCGCGTGTATGGGCGCATCTCGACCACATCCGCCTGCCACAGATTATCGTATCCCTGCACTATGACGCGTCTTCGAGAAAAATTTCTTCTCGCAGGAGCGTGTAATTCTTCTACCAGCCTCCGCTTTTCAGCTGATTGCTTCTTACTAGCCATGACGATGACGCGCAACTGACGCAGATATCAGATGTACGTTCTTATCTATTTGCGATGATTCGCAATTACATCTTGAATCATCTTTTGAAGTTCGTTTAGGGTAATTTGCACGTTACTCTGAAATGTGGCTATCTTTCTCTCGATTTCATCCTGTCGATCTTTCAAAATTTGCACGTTCTGCTGCACGTAACGTTTATTTGCTGCATCGCCATCATCTACAGGCGGCGCTATCCGTCGAATCTTGCGCGTTTTTGCGTCAAATTCAGTGGCGACCGAACCGCTATGAATTAGCTATCAAACAGCTTTTAAACAGCTATCAAATAGCTAAAAACAGCTATCAAACAGCTATTAAACAGCTAAAAACAGCTAAAACGTATTTCGAAACAACTAAAACGTCTTTAAAAACAAATAAAACGTAATTCAAAACAACTAAAACGTAATTCAAAACAACTAAAACGTCTTTAAAAACAACTAAAACGTAATTCAAAACAACTAAAACGTAATTCAAAACAACTAAAACGTCTTTAAAAACAACTAAAACGTAATTCGAAACAACTAAAACGTCTTTAAAAACAACTAAAACTTTGTAGTATAATATAGATGTTTTAGTTGTTTTTAAAGACGTTTTAGTTGTTTCGAATTACGTTTTAGTTGTTTTTAAAGACGTTTTAGTTGTTTTGAATTACGTTTTAGTTGTTTTGAATTACGTTTTAGTTGTTTTTAAAGACGTTTTAGTTGTTTTAAATTACGTTTTAGTTGTTTTGAATTACGTTTTATTTGTTTTTAAAGACGTTTTAGTTGTTTCGAAATACGTTTTAGCTGTTTTTAGCTGTTTAATAGCTGTTTGATAGCTGTTTTTAGCTATTTGATAGCTGTTTAAAAGCTGTTTGATAGCTAGTTTCATAGCGGTTTGGTCGCCACTGAATTTGACGCAAAAACGCGCAAGATTCGACGGATAGCGCCGCCTGTAGATGATGGCGATGCAGCAAATAAACGTTACGTGCAGCAGAAGCGTGCAAATTTTGAAAGATCGACAGGATGAAATCGAGAGAAAGATAGCCACATTTCAGAGTAACGTGCAAATTACCCTAAACGAACTTCAAAAGATGATTCAAGATGTAATTGCGAATCATCGCAAATAGATAAGAACGTACATCTGATATCTGCGTCAGTTGCGCGTCATCGTCATGGCTAGTAAGAAGCAATCAGCTGAAAAGCGGAGGCTGGTAGAAGAATTACACGCTCCTGCGAGAAGAAATTTTTCTCGAAGACGCGTCATAGTGCAGGGATACGATGATCTGTGGCAGGCGGATGTGGTCGAGATGCGCCCATACACGCGATTCAACAGAGGCTACCACTACATACTCACCGTTATCGACGTGCTGAGCAAGCACGCATGGACCGTACCGCTCAAGGCCAAGAGCGGACCCGAGGTTACTGCGGCGATCGCGAAAATAATTCGAGACGGCGGAAGATGCCCGAAAAATTTGCAGACTGACAAGGGAAAAGAATTTTACAACGCAAACGTGCAGAAACTCTGGAAGAAACATAATATCAATCACTATTCGACCTATTCCGTAATGAAGGCATCGGTCGTCGAACGATTCAATCGCACGCTCAAGAACGACATGTGGAAAATGTTTACGCGCAATGGAAATTACAAATGGATCGACTCGCTGTCGGGTCTCGTATCGGATTACAACGCGCGAAAGCATCGAACTATCGGCATGCGACACATCGATGTTACCCCCGCGATCGCCGACAAGCTCCTAGCAACGGTGTACAGCCACGTAAAGATCGCTGCTCTCGCGCGATTCAAAGTAGGCGACTCGGTACGCGTGAGTAAATTCAAGACAATCTTCGAGAAAGGATACACGCCAAATTGTACCACGGAGGTGTTTAGAATCGTCAAAGTGCAGAAAACTAATCCCGTGACGTATCTGTTGGAAGATTCCTGCGGAAAACCCATCGCCGGCGGCTTCTACGAATACGAGTTACATCGCGTTGCTAATCCCGACGTGTATCTCGTTGAAAAAGTTTTGCGCAAAAGGGGGGATGAGGTTTATGTAAAGTGGTTAGGATTTGATAATTCACACAATTCATGGATACACAAGAATAATGTATTGTAAAAATTTATTACAATATAAAAACATATTATACATACAAATGTGTCATTTATTTTTCTAAATGTATTTACAATATATTTACAATGGTATTTTATAATGTCCCCATGGCAGCGTTTCGGTAGAACCGGGTATAATGTAGCGCTTATCGTCGTACGGACTTAGAGCTATTTTCGTTTCGGATATGGTGTATACCTCGTGTAGTTTGGATCTTATGCAAGCCTGTTGTCGCGACATTTCAATTTCGTCGCGCAGACACCGCGTGTAGTCGTCGAACGTTATCGACCTAGCTACGACGTTACTCTTAACACCTTTAGCCTTTTTCGTATCTTTTTTACCATCTACTCGCAAGGCATACATCTTTGCTCTAAGCCCGACGAATTCGATCATTATCGCACCGCTGTTTTCGTCTTTCATTAAGCCCGGTACTTTTTTATTGGCGAGTGGGATACCGTACGCATTATCGATTGCATAATCGCTAGTGTCAAATCTATTAATGTGGCGCTTCATGGTATCGTATACATCGTCGCACTCGATGTGGTAAATGAGACTGTCCGTATCGGTGTACGTGACTTTACACTTATCGCGATACAACGGTAACATGTACTCGTGATGAAATTCGTACAAACATGTCTTGGATATATCGAGGATGCACATACCCACGTAGATTGGTTTGTCGAACTTCACCTCGAGTTTTCGCATTTCTATTGCTACTAGATTCTCCGAAAAGACGCTTCGGCTATGAAAATTTGGTTTTGCTATCATTGCCTCCGCGCCGTATCTACCCTCCCAATGAGTCACGAGTCGCACGTCAACGTGATTGCGCACATTCTCCATGGTTTTACCAAACACGGCATTGTTCATCAATTTGTATAAATTTTTTTCGAAATCATTCTTGGCCAATGTCCTAAATTTCGTATTAAGTTCTATATAATCGCGAAGCCATGGAGATTGCGCGTATTTCAGTATGCGGTGAATCTTTGATATACGGAGACCGTGACGAGTACACTGCTGCAGGTTGCGATAATGTATTACATATCGTTTCTTATCGTATAATGTTGCGAGGAGCTTGTCCTGCCGCTTACCGGGTGGTTTATCGCGCGTCGGACAAAACGGTAGGTCAGTGTGCGCGTCGTGAAGATGTTGTGGATACTCCAAGTCGACTTCGAGTATGTAGCCTATCAAGGAATCTAACGCGACATCCATAACATTAAAATTGGTTACGTCGTCGACCCATTTAAAATCTGCATATGGCAATGGTTGACACATTGCCCAGCCGTATAAGTTATTTACATCAAAATACATCAGGTACGACGACGGTTTCGATGGATCGTACGACTGCATGTACTTGTTGTTGGCCAGCGCGTATCTGTTTGAACATTGACTCAAACCGCCGCGTATACCGCGTTCGATAAACATGACCATGTCAATGTCGGTAAGCAGTTCGAAATTGATGTGTGTATGCTTCAACATAGCATCCCACGTAAAACCCGGTAGAGTATAATAATACGCGGGATCGAGTCCATAACTCGCGACGCAGCTATCGCGAAAATTTTCAAAGATATCGGCCAACAGCAAGACATCAGTTTTGAGATATAAATCGCTGTAATCACCGAGCGTTCGAATGGAGAACCGCTGCCAGACGTTGGCGGCGTGCGCGTAATCGCTCTCGGATACGGTGTCACCTGTCATTGAACTGTAAAACGAGTCGCGCGGTGGTAAACACAAGTCCTCCAATTTTTCAACGCAGTCAATGTATTCATAGGGAAATACGCCTTTTCGTGTCAGCAAATCAAAATTTTCTGCGGATATTTTACAAAATTCGCGTTGCAATATTTGCAGTTTATCTTTGCTGAGATAAGATGCCAATTTGTCGAGACTAGCGGTGAGAAACTTGTATGAATCGATAAATCGCAATTTGACGCAAGTTTTCTTATCTTTATCTTCGGTGCTTTGAACATTTTTTGTAAACGAAATGTATTTTTCTTTTGTAATTGGGAGTAAATCTACATGTCCCTCGTACGCTGTTGCTATTTCAGTTATAATAAAATGTGCGTCATAGCCCGATAAATTATGAAACACTATGGGAATGCAATGCGAATCTTTATAATTTAAGTTACAGTTAGAATGCGCGGGACCTCTGTATTGGCCGGTCAGGTGACAATGGTCGCGTACTCGCACGTCGTCTGGCTCGAACGGTTTTTCGCACACGTGACAGTGCGTTGCGCTGTTAAACTTTTCCCACTCGTCTCGCGTGAAATCTGCCATGGGTACGTTAGTGGACAAGATAGTTTTGACGTCGTGAGCTAAACGTCTTAGCTCCTCGGCGAACCACGCGACACAATCCTTATCGCGACGAAACCGATACATAGATAACGACTCGTCGTACGAGCAACGCACGTAGTACCCTATGCTAAACACGCGATGATGCTGATATGTGTACCTAGACGTTTCCGGATCCGCTTCCATCTTCTCCAGGGTACATTCCAGGTCGGCGTATACGACAAACGGAACTCGTTCCTTCCTGCTGTGATTTTTAAAGGCCAACCACTTGTCGTTATCGCTCGGTAACTTGATCGCGCATTTGTTCATCTCCCGACAGTCGACGGTGTGGGCTTCCAATTTCTCGCTCGTGTAGAAGTAGTGCAAACATCTGCAAAAATAAACGCAAATATTATAAATTTTTTTTATATACAAAATATTATATATTATTAAAAGAACTATAGGTACTTACCGATCACAAAAGTATTTTTTGTTCGTATTTTTGCTCAATTGCGAGCTCACGAGGCGGGATAGGTTCTTGATCCACGCAAAATGTCCCACGTTGTCGTCATGCATGTACAGCAGATTTACATGTCTGTCCATCTTACGATCAGTAACCCGTAATGGCAAGATTGCAAGTTCCTTGTTTTTTTCGATGCTGTAGACGTTGATGGAGATGTTGTTGTGATTTTCAAATTTTTTAATTTGATTCAACGTCATTGGGAACTCAATGTCCGTAAGATTTAGCACCGACGTGTAATGTGGATACGACGATTCGCGTTCTGCATTTCTTTGGGCTGGATGCAGAGCAGCCACCACTGACCATGCGAAACATGCATTGTCTCTTGATTGCACGTTTATCACCGCTTTCTTCTTTTTAATTTCTCGCGGTATTTCCACAAAACATCCCGCGTGCAATGGATTATATTTGTTCACATTTACCGTTAAATTGAGTATACTCGACAACGCCCATCCGCTATCACGTTCCTGGAATTCCTCCAGCTTTGCTAAGGTAGGCTCGATGACGTGTCGCTTGTACCACTCACACAGATCGGACTCACGAAAGAGTTCATAGTTTCTCGTTGCGATACTTTTATTCGCGCGTTTGTCACCCGCAACAAATTCACCATTAAACACTGTGTTAATTTTTACATTGTCATGTTGTTGCATGACGTTCCGCACACGATCGAGTACAATGTCTCCCGCATTTTTGAGAAATTGTTGAGGGTCGATGTGTTTGGAATTTATTACCGCACCGGTCAGTATACGGCTTTCAAAAGCCGTATCTATCTCGCGCCATCTGAGTCCTGTCTCACTCGCACTGTATCCAGCACCCCCATGCACGAAACGTTGACGTACCGAGTCTTTCAAACCTTCGAGTCGCGCGATACAAGCGACCAACGACTGTTTGAGACCGATCGATGACTGATCGATCGATAATCGTGGCCGTTTAATTCGGCTTTGTTCTTCCAACGATTCGATAAACTCGTCGCATCGTTGCTCCCACGCGGCAAAGTCTTCTCTCGAATTTAACAGGGTGGATTGCTCCAAAAATTCTTGTTCCATGTTATTGCGCGATCCTCTTGCTAACGCCATTTGTTGCACTCACGACTTCCAGTTCTCGACTATTGAGCGTATCCCCCAGATTCGTCATTTTATATTCTACTAATGATGCATCGTTTGCTTATCATATCAAATTTCATCTCAGCAGCCGTACATCGGCGCTATTTGCAAAATTTGCAGTTTTGCACGTGTTCGATAAAATCATCGCGAGACATGTTGCGACATGTTCTTCAAAACAATATCGCTCCATTGACTTATGCGAAATTGCAAAATTTGCAGTTTTGCACGTGTTCGATAAAATCATCGCGAGACATGTTGCGACATGTTCTTCAAAACAATATCGCTCCATTGACTTATATCGAACCGAAATTTTCTCAAGTTCCAAATATACTGGGAAAGAATAGAAGATGTCGTTTTCATGAGCGGTAGAAAATACAGCGTCTAATTGATTTAGACGCGTTAGTGCAACACCGCAGTTTCATTATTATTTTATGATTGAACATTTTTTTTTTAACGTGACATGAGCGACGAGTACATAAAATTGTGCAAACCGGTGGTTAATTCTAAATTCAAGATCGTGAAAATCAGCGAACCGTTCGGGAGGAATTGTGGCAGATTGGATTTGTGGAGAGTCGACGTACCGCGATATCTGATCCGTCGCGAACTCGGAATCGCCGATCTCCGATCGAACCGGGAGTTTCTCGATTTCCAACTATAATGGACCTCTGGATATTATTATGAGTCTGGATATTATTATTGAGTTTAGCGCGTGAGTGCAATACCGCGGTGTAAATTAAGAGACTGGCCTGTATTCTGAAGGTGACTGACTCAAGAGCCAAAGGTTTTTGGTTCAAATCCCGCGGTGGTAAGCGAATTTTCTATGTATAATATAAATTTAATTAAACGCGATTGTGAGCGTGAACGGGGGCCGGGGGCCGGGAGAAATAACGCGAACGGGGGCCGGGAGTCGGGCGCGCGAACGGCGACCGGGGGCCGGGAGGGACCGCGCGCGAACGAGAAGACGCGCGCGACCGGGGCGAGGGAGAGATAAAGCGAGCGGGAGCGTGTGACGTCACGCGGACCGGCGCGGCCGTTGCACGCGAACTCTGCGGCGCGGCGAAAACGCGGACCCCCTCGCCCCGCGGCGCCGGAAAACGCGGTTCCCCCCTCCCCCTTCCCCGCGGTGCTCGAAAAACGCGGTTCCCCCCCTCCCCCTTCCCGCGGCGCTCCAAAACGTGGTTCCCCCCTCCCACTCCCCGCGGTGCTCGAAAAACGCGGTTTCCCCCTCCCCCCCGCGGCGCTCGAAAAACGCGATTCCCCCCTCCCCGCGGTCTCCCCCCGACCCGCGCCCCCCCCGCGGTTCCCCCCGCCCCTCACCCCCCCTCAGATCCCCGAGTTAGAACATACATAGCTTACCTACTTATGTTAAATTTAATATATTTTTTTCAGTGTCGTCAAAATCGCTAATTAATAGTTACAATGTCGTCAAAGTATACAATGTCGTCAAAGCAGCCAATTCTTTATTATGGTAAAGTTTGACGACGTCGTCGAAGTATACGATTAAACGGTTAAAACTTTGACGACAGTCGTCAAAGTAGCCAAAAGTCGTCAAAGTAGCCAATGCGTGCCAAAAATCGTCGTCAAAGTAGACGATTGACATATATATATATATATATATATATATATATATATATATACATTTCCCTCCTGACAGAAGTCTCCACCACCTTCTCGTGGTTTCCGTTGAGCAACAATATGTACGTTATACATTTAATGGAAAATAAATTCAAAGACAGAAAGAAGAACAATATGAATTAAAATTTTTTCAGTACTTAATAATATCGTTGCGCAGAAATTATTTCTTTAAATAGAGATTGTTGAATAAACAGATTCTTTTTAAATAAAAAACCGTACATATTGGCCAAGAGTGGATTTTTATATTTTAATTCAAATTTTGTATTAACATAAAAAACAATGTATATAATAATTTTTTATTGAATAATTTTTTAGATTTATTAATATGTAGGAAAATACATCGATAATTAATGTCGCGCGCCGATATAATGTCACGCGTCGTCTGGTCGCCTCACCAACTCGGCATTCACGAGATCCGAAATCGCATAGCCAATAGCCGAGAGAGAAGAAGAAGACAGCAGAGCTGTCTATCCTCTTCTACCGCTGACGCTCGAAGCTGGCCGAAGCCAGCCGAAGAGCACGGCTGCGTTTTGAAACGTAAAGTTGGCATCTCTGCCCATCACTGGCTGGCAGTGGCTGGCAATAACCGCGAGTCTGGCATCCTTGTACTCACGTCATATCAAGTTGCACTTGCCGAATTTCACTCATTCACTGTTCACTGTTCGCGGTTGTCGTTTGCGTGTGCGACAAGCGATTGTTCGTGGCCTTCTGCCACTACTTCCTGCGATCACGATGCACTGTGCTCCCTTCACTGATCACTGCATTCGCGTTTAACACGGTTCACTCACGTACTTACTCGCAATTTCGCAACTTACGATACGCACGAAATCACGTTTGCGACGATGCACGTGATCATCACGTGCTTCGCGCGTCGTCGCTTTCCGCCGTCGCGCCGCCGCGAGCGCGAGCCCCGATCCACCGCGACCATAAAAATCGCCTCGAAGCCGCCGCCGACGAATGAGATCACCGACACTCGCTGTCACTTTATTGTCTTATCGGCCTTCCTCCTGCAATTTTTCACGTTCGCGTTACTTATTCCTGTATTCGTCTGTCTCGGCTTTCTGTCAATGTTAAACCGCGTATTTCGGTTTTCCGCCTCAACTTAACGTTTTGTGCAACACACGAATTCACTTTTCACAAGGCACCGAATTCGCGTTACGTATATCGCGAATGTTTATGTGTCTCGCTCGAGATTACCGCACGTTGTGACAATGCGCAGGCGCACCGTCGTCTACCGCGACGTCGGGCGCCTCATCGAGCGAGCCATCGAACACACCGTCTTGTTTCGTCAAGCATGACGAGGCGGGCGGGATTGTTTGAGATCGCGACTATTATAAATCGCGTTCGAGTGCATGTAAGCGCAAGCACTCTTTGCAAAAAATAAGCGCATCAATACTTGTGCTTCTAATAAAATTATCTTCGTCAGGTTATAGCATGGATCGTTCGTACATTCCAAAAAGTTCGCTGATTGTTAACAACAACACAGCCCCGGCTCACCGGCCGCGCAAATAAGGTCAAACGGCAACGCTAGAACAAAGGAACGATCCATGTTAAACACAAAGCACGCGAAAACAGGTGACGACCCCGTCGGGTCGCCACGTGAAATTAGTGACGTCAGCACGGTGACGTCGGCCTCCGACGGCCAATCACCCTCCAGAAATTCGGAGAAAATTGCCGGGAAAGGAGTTCGCCTCGGAGGCGATAAAAGAACCGCCGCTGCGCCGCGAGTTCAAGTTCGCTCGCAGATCACCTGTTTCGTATATCGATTACCGCTAGTTTCCGCGTGGTACACCGCGTTGCATCGCTTCGCGCCTTGCAACCCGCGCTCGCTTTCGCACTCGCAACTCGCTTGCTTCTCGCCGCTTTACATCTGTGCGCGTTCACGGCATTTCACCTGAAAAAAGTTGTATAAATACGTGTTGAATATACTGCTCTTTATTTTGTGTAACCTGGACTTGCTGTTTTTTTTGTGGTCGTTTTCTCCTCGCGCTATCTCGCGCTACCGACGCGCGCTCTCGAACAAATTTCAAGATATAATTAAAAATTATGGAAATTTATAAAATAAAAAAATTTTAAACACCCTAAAATATAGTCCTCAATTACTTGAATACAACAAAAGAAACCCCATCTCTCTATTCCTTACCGTTTACGAGTTATGAATTATTAAAGTTTCATGTCCGCCATTTTAAATTTCCTACCACTTAAACTTAGGAAGATCAAATCATTTTTACATTAATATTTTACCCTTTTAAACATTTTAAGACTGATAAATTTCGTTTTTGAACGAAATATTTGACACCTAATTATTATGATAAAAATGGAATCCGCCATGTTTCTAAACACTAATAGCGTTAATCCCGATTTTCTAATTGTACTAATTAATTTAATAAACGAGATTGAAAGTTAAATGTTCATTATTAGCGAATGACTTCAGTACGAGAGACAAGGATAGTTTAATGCAGTCTTATAGAGAGTAAGACGAAGATAGCCATATAGATTCCTAATAAAATTAAAATAAAATAGAAAACGAATAATCGGTAATAAAAACAATAAAGGCGCGTATAAAGAATAATCATTAGAATCATTTGATAGAAAAACATTTTCTACATAATCATTTATTTTTGCAACTTACTTTTTTAAACAATTATAAATAAATTATTAATTATGTCAATAAATATTTTTAACCTATACCCCAGATAGTGTATAATAACTTTTATGTGTGTAAACTAAAATCTTGTCACTCCATTAATAAAAGCTACACAAAATTTCAAAGACAAAACCACCCGGTATAAGGAAAATGTCCTCTAATAATGCGGTTAACATAAATTAACTTATGTGCAAAACGCATCGTTCGAGCCAGAGCGACTAAACTATAATACTTATTAAAATTATGGTAACTAAAAAATACCCCGTTTGTATATAAACTAAGTTTAAACCTTCTTCTTCAACCCCATATGGAAACCGTAACTTTTAACAACTTACTACACCTAATTAATTAACAAAATACATACCTCTGTTTGTGCAACAACCCCCTAAAATATATACATATTAACAGAAACCCAGGTACATACGATCTATTTGTATACATAGACTCTGCATCAGCGTACCTACAAAAAACAATAATAATTTTTATTCATGCGATTGTTTATTTACAAAATATTTATAACAATAAAATAAAATGTTATATAAAAAGATGATTTTATTATAAAAACAAAACCGCGTGAATAAAGAGAATATAACAATATTAATATGTAAATTAAAAATTGCCAAATTGTTTAAAAAATAATTTGTTATTAATAAATACTTATATCAACAATGAAATTTTCCAATTTTATATTATACTTTAGTAAAAGTCCTACAATATATTTTCTACACATTGCTATCAGATTCCCAACCGTTTCCAAGATATAAAAATAATAAGAATCTTATTACATAAACAATTTAATTTCATTAATCTGCCATACTAATGGGAATGCTAACCATCTCTACTTACATATAATATTATTAACATAATATTAGACTCATTATTACTACTGCTAACAACACTTTTTATTAACATTGTTATTATCAAATATATACTTACTGAAAATAATATTATCATCGAGCGTCAATCGCCGAAGCGTCACTCACGAACCTGAAAAAGATAGAATTGTATCATGCGCTACGTAGAAATGCGAATCCAAGTGAGATGCGAATATTAGTAACTGTTAGACAAAGAGAGCAATATCTTTGATGCTTTGGACATGCTATTAATTATTTTAATTGTATAATTGAATTATTCTACTTTATGTAAAGTATGTCTAAAGGAAGTTAAATAATATTTAACATATATTTGTATACTTTAAACTCAATTTATTAAAGATTTCTTATATTCCTTTGAAACAAAAATCATGTTGAGATTTTATAATGAAAGAAGGTATCACTCTCGTTACGAATCGCTACTAAAATAGAAATAGAAACGAGGTCACTAAGTGACTCATTTGAGTGGAATCCAGTCTTCGCGTAGAACCATATATGGACATGCCAAGGTGAAGCGAAATCCATGATCATATAAGGTAAAGAATTTCAAGACACCACCTTATGACTCATTGCTGGCAAGCGAGCCGCACAAGTAGAAGTAGACTCATATCCGCTAGACACCGCCCTATGACTCATTGTAACGAGGTGCGGTCACCTCCCACTACCGTTTCCAGAAATGTATAAAAGCACCATTCGCCTACTCGACTGAGAGTGTGGAACGGGCCAAGAAACCTTACACATCGTGTACTACTCGTTCCATTCTCCACATAAACCACTTGTATCTTGGAACTCTACAATAAATATTATACTCTTTTATATAAAAAAAAAAAAAAGAAAAGAAAGATAAAATTATTGAAACACCTACCTTCAACGGACCCGAGGAGCCATAGTCCACATCGCTGAACAACAGCTATTTATCCTGGGGTTTTACCCCCTTAACCAGCAGAAAAAGAACCCATTCGACGGAGACGTTCTGCCGGATCGAGCCACCTCGCATCACCCAGGACGTCACACCTACCTTTTCGGTCGAGGTCCAGTGGGTGGTCTGCGGTACCTCAGTGTTCTGGCGGTATAAAATCTCGGCGTGCTGCTGGATCAGGCGGTTCCGACGGGGGTCGTTCTCTTTAATCGAAGCGATGAATTCCCAGGATGGGGGATTCTCGAGATCAACTCCCGGAGTGTCGGTGATCGGGGTTAGCCGATAGTCCTGGAATCCTCTCAGGAATGTTTGGTAGTCCACTCGAGACTTGGCCTTGTCCAATGGAACGTAGCAGTGTTGTATAATTTTGATTTTAGGTTCGCGCACTGAGGTTACGTTTTCGATCACGTCCGCCTTGCACGTGGAACTCGCGGTAAAGAACTTTTGGTATTCGGGATTAGGCGTGTAATCGGGAAGGACTCCTAGCAATAGGTTCAAAGGGGATCCGAATAAAAGGCGATTTAGTCTGCGGGTGCGTACTTTGAGTCCGTTTCGTCGCGTTTTGGGCATTTACCGATCGGCTATCGAAGTTAAGAGACAAGTACACTTCGGTTGGCCCTCTTGCTTGTGGCGACAAAGCGTGCTGCTCGTACTGTACTGCCTCTCTTTAGACGCCCGCGGACGACAGCGTGCCTGCTCGTACGGCACTGCTTCGTACACGGATGTGACGCAAGAGGAAGACCGGTGATTCGGATGCTTTATTGCAATTAGATGTAGTGTAAATTAAATATCGCCGAAGCCGGACTCAGTGAGGATGCGCGGAAAAGGTGTAAGAATTCGTAGAGCAAGATATTGTATAAAAATGATGGTATATTGTAATAATCCTACATGAGAAATATAATTACAATTGGTAATATCTATAGAATTGTTGAATAGAACGAACGTGTGGCGTGTTTTCTATGTGACGCAATGTATTACAGTGAACACGTGGCGACGCTATGCGCGAGGTCACGTGGTGACGCTATGCGCGAGGTCACGTGGTGACGCTACGGTGTGTCACGTGGTGACGCCACGATGCGAGAGCATGTTGCGTTGATGCTGTATGACGTTGTGCGTTAATCAATGTTACAGTTATTGAAGTTAGTAACCTAATGTTATAAACAGATGCGTCTACGTAATGCTTATGGTATAAAGCTAATGTTATAAACGAATGCTCCTACGTGATGCTTATGGTGTAAAGCTAATGTTATAAACAAATGCTTTTACGTAATGCTTATGGTATAAGGCTAATATTATGAACAAATGCTTCTACGTATCACCTCAAGACGCGGTGGATATAGGATGTTGGAGACGCGTGGATGCGCGTGGAATTAGGAGGTTCTGGATGCAGAGCTTACCCTGAGCTGGATGGTAACACTTTCGAGTCCCAGGATCAACTAGAGCGAGTCCCTCGGGATCCTCGCCTTTTATACCCTTTCGCTCGGTGGCGGGGGTGGTCGAGTGGAAGGGTTACGTAAGTGGAGGGGTTGCGTAGGTGGAAGGGTTGCGTAGATGGAGGGGAGGTGATTCCTATGGTAACTCAAGTGGTTGGTCATTCTAGTGGTAACTTGTCGATAATTTTGATGGTAATTCCTATGGTAACCTGACAGTCGGTAATTCTGATGGTAACTTGACGGTTGATAAATTTAATGGTAACTTTACTGATGGTAACTCTACTGTCGGTAAGTCGTACTAGAATGGTAACCTAACCTTGTTGATGGTAACTGTGTCGTCGGTAAGTCATATTAGAATGGTAAGTGGTTTTAATGTTCTTAACTGGCGATTGCTCTTATAACTAAGATTTTTAAAATTTTTCGAATGTACGAAGGGTGGACGTAACAGCCTCAAACCCAAGTAATCAAGGATGAGCAAGGCGCGAAGATCACGGACCCAAAAGGCATTGCAGAAACATGGCGACAGTACTGCACCAACCTATACAGGGACGAACATAGTCAAGTGGACCCCTCATGTGGGCCCTATGAACAACTGGAACCTCTTATCTTGCGCTCAGAGGTAGAAAAAGCAATTGGGCAGCTGAAGAAGGGAAAGTCACCCGGGGCAGATGGCATAACCGCAGAAGTGATCAAAGCCATGGGCCAAGCGGGAATGAACACAATGCTGGAGCTATGTAACGTCATCTGGAAAACCGGAAAATGGCCTGACGACTGGCGCCACTCGACCTTCATACCGATCTACAAGAAGGGTTCCCCCACTGAATGCTCCAACTACAGGACAGTGGCTCTTATCCCCCACGCGAGCAAGATCCTTCTCCATGTCCTTCATAACAGACTAAAGTGCTTTCTGCTTCCGGAAATAGCCGAAGAGCAGAGTGGTTTTATTCCGGGAAAAGGCACGAGGGAGCAGATTCTGAATGTTCGCCAGATAATAGAGAAGGCCAGGGAATTCAACATCAGGGTTTTTATATGCTTTGTAGACTACACCAAGGCGTTTGACTCAGTGAAATGGACACCCCTCTGGACCATTCTGAGGGAAATGGGAGTACCGCGGCACCTGGTGGTACTTGTACGGAGCCTCTATGAGAACAACACAGCGGCTGTTTGGGTCAACCAAACGACATCCAGCGATTTCCAAACAAAAGCGGGCTGTTGTAATCTAAAATTACAACGGATAATTAATAATTAATAATAAATTTATAAAATTGGGTTCCAACATGGGGGCGGGACTTATATCATATAATCCGATATGGCCGAATTAACTGCACAATAAATATTTGACGTACCGGTGACAGCGCTAAGTTTTTAATAAATATGTGGTTAACTATGCAACATATTTGTGAGTGGGCCCATACAAGCCCATCAGGAATTATAGAGAAAGAGAAAGTATTTTAAGCGTAGGACATTTGTTAAAATGTGGAAAACTTTTAAATAGCAAAAACGATCCAAACGTCAAAGTCGTCGCATTTTGCATGCAAACATCGCAAATGCGGAGTGATTCTCACAAAATAAATGGAGAAATATCAAAATCAGGTATAATAATCTCAATGGATTGTTCATGCAAAGCTGGTTTAGGTGATACTTGCAAGCATATAACAGCAACATTGCTAAATTGTCACAGGTAAATATAACCTCGTTTTCGTTTTCGTACTTTCACTGGGATATTTTGCATCTATAAATATAACCTACCAGGAAATATGTAATCCGTCGTTTTGAAGTGACGCGAACACACTGTCGTGGTCTTATGCACAATTTTAACTTTGGTCACTTTTTTCCACGCTTTCAATTTATCTATTTTTTTCTTTTGACCGAAATAATTTGTCAGATATACAACACGGTCGTTTTCCTTTGGAAAAGTGTAAAACGTCAAATTTAAGTTTTTATCCGATCTGCTGCCACAATTTTTTATGGCACAATAAACCTTATACGTTCGGCTCAAATGAGAAAGCAACGTAACATGCTCCATGTTTTGATTAAATAAAATCACAATAAATCAGACATTCAATAAATTGCTAGTGTACGGTTATAATAGTTGCACATCTTGCCACCAGATGTTATAGTGCCTGATGTTGGAACCCAATAGTCTTTCGAAAAATTTCGAGGAAATTGTCTTTCGAAAGACTCCTCAATTTACGCCGACGCGGACGCGGAAGTTTATCAAGCTTCCGCGTCAATCGAACTATTGCGAGATGCATAAGAATGTGCGACAATGCATTTCGACATTCGCGAAACCGCAGAAGTTCATCGAGATTGTGAATGCGCTCGGTCACTGACCGACCTCATTCGGGGGACCATCGAACCCGGCGGAAAAGCGCCGACAGGGCATAATCCCAACTAATATAAGGGACCGTCGAAGAAGCCGCGGCGGAGAGTATAACACCGGAGACTCTGCCCGTGACCGTTCTCGCAAGTCGTGTCGCGAAAGTTTACACTATAACGAAGCGCGTGCGAATAATAGTAATTGTGAAAAGCAAATACAAGTGTAAGTTAGTGATTGTAAAAGGGGCGTTGAAATAAAGCTCCAATATAAAGCGAAACGAAGTGAAGTTTATTTGACAACGCCTACACCCTGTTCCTTCTACGAATCTGAGCTCTTCCTAGTCTGCCCGCTTGTGCCTACCGAGTTCCAACTCGTCAGGTCAAGAGATCCCGAAAATAATAACGTTTTGCCGTAAGCCGTGTGACGTCCTGGGTGATGCGAGGTGGCTCGATCCGGCAGAACGTCTCCGTCGAATGGGTTCTTTTTCTGCTGGTTAAGGGGGTAAAACCCCAGGATAAATAGCTGTTGTTCAGCGATGTGGACTATGGCTCCTCGGGTCCGTTGAAGGTAGGTGTTTCAATAATTTTATCTTTCTTTTCTTTTCTTTTTTTTTATATAAAAGAGTATAATATTTATTGTAGAGTTCCAAGATACAAGTGGTTTATGTGGAGAATGGAACGAGTAGTACACGATGTGTAAGGTTTCTTGGCCCGTTCCACACTCTCAGTCGAGTGGGCGAATGGTGCTTTTATATATTTCTGGAAACGGTAGTGGGAGGTGACCGCACCTCGTTACAATGAGTCATAGGGCGGTGTCTAGCGGATATGAGTCTACTTCTACTTGTGCGGCTCGCTTGCCAGCAATGAGTCATAAGGTGGTGTCTTGAAATTCTTTACCTTATATGGTCATGGGCTTCGCTTCACCTTGGCATGTCCATATATGGTTCTACGCGAGGACTGGATTCCACTCAAATGAGTCACTTAGTGACCTCGTTTCTATTTCTATTCTAGTAGCGATTCGTAACGAGAGTAATATCTTCTTTCATTATAAAATCTCAACATAATTTTTGTTTCAAAGGAATATAAGAAATGTTTAATAAATTGAGTTTAAAGTATACAAATATATGTTAAATATTATTTAACTTCTTTTAGACATACTTTACATAAAGTAGAATAATTCAATTATACAATTAAAATAATTAATAGCATGTCCAAAGCATCAAAGATATTGCTCTCTTTGTCTAACAGTTACTAATATTCGCATCTCACTTGGATTCGCATTTCTACGTAGCGCATGATACAATTCTATCTTTTTCAGGTTCGTGAGTGACGCTTCGGCGATTGACGCTCGATGATAATATTATTTTCAGTAAGTATATATTTGTTAATAACAATGTTAATAAAAAGTGTTGTTAGCAGTAGTAATAATGAGTCTAATATTATTTTAATAATATTATATGTAAATATAGATGGTTAGCATTCCTATTAGTATGGCAGATTAATGAAATTAAATTGTTCATGTAATAGGATTTTTATTATTTTATATCTTGGAAACGGTCGGGAATTCGATAAGGGTGTATAGGCAGGGTTGGGAACGTATCATACCCTATGTATCATACATAGGTATCTTACGTATGATACCAAGTATGATACGCGCTTTAGTTTTATACATGTGTACGTATCATACGTCACATAACCTCATTTTAGTCCAGTCAGCCAGCACTGCCAGCAGTGGCCAGCAGCAGTCAGTAACGTCTTTCGTAGGCAGGTAAAGCGAAACTGATCAGAAAAGTCCTATATTGTTTTGCAATGATTAACGAAAGAAATTAATTAATAAAGATCTGTGAATGAGCGTGCATCCACGCCAGTGCTCCCAGATTTAGGTCTCTGCTACATAGCCGTGGGTGTGGAGGGGATAGGATCGCGTCACGTGACGTGACGCACACAAGCCAAGCGCCCCGTGTACATGTGCGCTCGGCGTTCGGCTAGCCTCGGATGCTTAGAGAGAGCAAACATGCTATGCTCTTTCTCTTTCTCTCTTGAACCGGCGCGTCGTCTGCGCTGCGTCGTCAGCCTCACAGACGAAATACGTATATTAGCGGCTTGACTGTCGCGTGCCTCTTTCTACACTAGATGCGATCAGATGCGATACACTATCATATCGCTTAATGATTTTACAATTTAGAAGTTAAAATTATTAATTAATTAAATTATAATTTCTTGTGTATATAAAAAGTATTAACTTAAAATTAAGGAAGTAAAGGATGGAAAAAGAAAATAAAATCCACTCTTGGCCAACGTGTACGTCTTTTTCTTACAAAATCATCTGTTAGTAATTTAAAAAGATGATTTATAATTAGCACAAGAAAATGTAAACAAAGAATTTATATTAAGGTTTTATTACATGCTAGTGGATAAATTATTCTAATAATATATTTGTTATTTTACTAATAGAAAATATATGTAATAAAATAAAAAAGAGAAATTATTTTTACAACAAAATAAATAATTTTTTAAATAAAGCTGAAGGTTTTTTTGAGCCAACGCATGATATTTCCATACAATGTACTTATTTAAGATTTCATATTTGAATATGATTCGTCTTTTCATTTGGAATTAATGATTAAAATAACAAAATTTTCGATTTTTGGTAAAATCAAGAAAAATATCGAGTAAAAATAATTAAGCAAAGAACAAATATTTCTGTTATGTAAATTTTTTTTAATAGACGACACATTGTTGCTCAACGGAAACCGCGAGAAGGTGGTGGTCTCTTCCGTCAGTAGGAAATATAAGAGTATTTTTTTTAAATATAATATTAAAGAAAATAACTTCTACATTTTCAATGAATGAATGAATGAATGAATGAATGAATAAATGAATGAATATTTAATGTAAATAGGATAGAAGATAGGTAGAAATAGATAGAATAGATAGAATAAAGGATAGTTAAAAGGATAGACACAAGATAGATGTAAAAGAATAAATTAGAAAAGAATATAAAGGATAGAGAATAGAAAAGCAAAAGTAATATATAGAGAATATTATGATAATTTTAAGATCACTTTACACAATTTATAATTAACAGAATGTGGAATAAAATCGTATATATGTATATAGAAAAAATTAAAAAAATTACATTTATAAATGTATGCATACATTCATAAATGAATTGTTTTCTATATTATACGATGCAAAAAATTATTAACATAATTGTATTCATTATCTGTTGTGAATTATAAATTGTGTAAAGTGACCTTTATACAAGAAGTATTAAATAATTTAAACAGTTTCGATTTTTTAAATAAATATATTTTTGATCTTATTAAAGATCGAAATGAAGTAAATTAAAAGTTCTAATTCTTACTCTAATAAAATTTTTTATTAGAATAAAAAGAGCAATCAATAAAATTTCATATTTCAAAATTTTACATTTTCGATCAAATACAGGATTGCAACAAAATAAAAAATCGAGTCGGTCAAAATTATTTAGTACTTCTAGTATTTAACTGGTAAAAGCGCACATGCTTACATTACTTAATGTAATATAATGTTTTATATAATATAGTATATGTTAATAAAAAAATATTTTCAAAACATACTTAAATATTTACAATTGTAAATAATGATTAAAATTAACAAAACAAATAATTTAATAAAAATAATATAAACGTTAATAGAATCTAATTTATATATCACAGTATATATATGTATATATATCACAGATGCTGTGTATATCACAGAATATATATATATATATATATATATATATATATATATATGCATATATATACACACACAGCAAATTTCTTTACACACTTATATTCCACAAGCGATCGATCAGATATCTATTATGTACAAGATTTGTTACGTTTTTAATTTTTAAGCGTGATATTTGTTACAGACAATATTTATTACACGCTTATGTTTTTTAAGCGTAATGTCTACTACGGGCAAAATTTGCTATTATAAAAATATATAAAAAAATCTTAGATATTAATCTAATAATAGGGTATTTTAATAGGGTATATTTATAATTAAACAACTAGCAATATACATACATATCTTTATTAATCAATCAGGTAATCTGTAATTTCACATATTTGGCCATTTGCGAAACATTCCTCGATCCATTTACATTTGACAATTTTACATGTTTGCTCGCGTGCATTCACGTTTCTCACAATAGTGCTTGTCTCGCTTGTGAGAGGTGGCTGCAATTGCAATTGAAAAAAAAAAAAAAACAAATGAAAAACGTCGCGCGCGCGATATAGTACGCATTTGTTTTGATACAGTCTTCGCCGTACTCGCCGTGAACGTGCACGTCCGTTGACAAGATAGAAGGTTAGTTAGAAATAATATCGTTATTTATTGATAATTTATATCAAAAAAAGATGATGTAAGTTATATTATTTTTTTTTATAAATTCTTTACAATGAGCATTACGATCATCATCCAGAGATACGGTCGTGTCTCACGCCAAGCAAGTTCATGCGCAGCGGGACCGACCGTGCACTCCGGTGCGAATAAAGATGCATTTTCACGTACTGCTAAAAGAAGCGATTAAAGTGACAAATTTGTAATCTAGCGGTTACAATTTTGTAGTTTGAACTGGTTCAACTACAAGATATTATTGCTCAAACGCTATGTGAAATGCGGATGCACGGGTGACAATGCTACCGTGTTAATCGTGGATGCGGATAGCTTGACGCTACAAATGCTTCGAATTATTTTTCTTCTATTTCTTATAATTAAGAAAAAAGCATTTGTAGCATCAAGTGGAGAACAGCTCGTGTGTATTGAGAAAAACACATAACCTAGCAAAACAATTACAATTTAAAATTTATTTACATTTTCTTTTTTTGAAAATTATCCCAGCAAACACAATGTTACATGTAATATACATGTTGTAATTTCCTACTTAAGAATTTAACTGATAGATAACATGAAGGAAAGTACCCGATTATGAGATACCATATCTATTTTGTGTGATTGCCGGAAGTCTATGGGCAGAATTGAAAAATACAGTAGGTCATTTTGAAGGGAATTTAATAAGCTTTAAGATGCTGAAATGTACAATTTAATTTAAATATTAATTTTGCTGAAAATTAGAAAAATGTGAAAAATACATGATATTGCAATTAAAAAACTTTATTTAAAGTTTTGGAAAAACAAATGTAATGGAGAAGCATATTTTCAATAATCGTAAACCCACTTATACTCAATATTGTACCTAATTTTTCCCCTCCACCCTTCCTTCTCAAATCAAGGTCAGCACAGTCTTATAAATTTGTATAAACCTTTCTTTAACGTTAATATAGTATTTTCTCTTTTTTATTACTATACAATAACTTTCATACTCCAGCAACCCAGGAGTACCCTAGTATCTCATGTTACGAGCACCACGCCTCGCGGTTTCGCGATCACCAAATCTAATCTCTGCAATTGAGCAACTCAACATATTCCGTATTTTCCTATTAATACGATCTTACTCTATCGCTGCATGCAGAACTTATTGCCAAATATTTATTTATTATATAATAAACAAGGTTTAAAGACTCATATCTATGGTAAATAATGCATAAATAGAATACTCAAAAACGCGCACGCGCATGTGTGTGTGTGTGTAAGAGAGAGAGAGAGAGAGAGAGAGAGAGAGAGAGAGAGAGAGAGAGAGAGAGAGAGAGAGAGAGAGAGAGAGAGAGAGAGAGAGAGAGAGAGAGAGAGAGAGAGAGAGAGAGAGAGAGAGAGAGAGAGAGAGAGAGAGAGAGAGAGAGAGAGAGAGAGAGAGAGAGAGAGAGAGAGAGAGAGAGAGAGAGAGAGAGAGAGAGAGAGAGAGAGAGAGAGAGAGAGAGAGAGAGACAGAGAGAGAGAGAGAGAGAGAGAGAGAGAGAGACAGAGACAGAGACAGAGACAGAGACAGAGACAGAGACAGAGAGAGAGAGAGAGAGAGAGAGAGAGAGAGAGAGAGAGAGAGAGAGAGAGAGAGAGAGAGAGAGAGAGAGAGAGAGAGAGAGAGAGAGAGAGAGAGAGACCTTTCTGTTGCTGCTGCACCTGCTGCTGCTCCTGTTGCTGTTCCTGCGGCGGCGTCGGCGGCGGCGGCGGCGGCGGCTGTAGCTGTTGTTGCAGCTTTTTTATCTGCCTATCCAGGTGTTGCAGTTGCGCAGTTTTTTGCTGCTGCAACTACAACATTTTTTGCAACTTTTTTTCATTATCCATTCTGTAAAATATATATATGACAAAATAAAGTCTATTGTAAATCCTTAAAGGTGCTTTTTCACGGATTGCTGAAACCGATCATTTGAACGACAAAAAGAATCACGACGATTTTTGTCGCTGATCATTATAGCAGTAATCTTTGTACATAGAAAAGGAACAGAAACGCCAAAATAGAATATTGAAAAATAAATTTCGTATTTTTTTTAAATTAGCACTTTTAATATTATCAATATATTGTAGTAAACAGTTATATATGTTATCCCAGCAAATACAATGTTACATGTAACGTACATGTTAGTTGTAATTTTATACTCAACAATGTAATTGTTATACAGGGTGTATAAAAAGTATGGAACTCTCTGAATAACTCAGAAAATATAAGTTTAATCTAAAAATATTTTAGAAAAAAATTTTAGGTTGTACAGGGATCCATTTATTAATATTATCAGTTTGGCCTTGGCGTCCCTAAAATCAGGGCAAGGTCACCTTCAATTTTTTGAATAAACCCACTATTTTTTATTGCATAATCTTGTAGCTTATCTCGAAAGCTTTCCAGAACACTACAATTAATTCTATTTTCGTTAAGTACTTTTTGAGATATTTTAAATTGTATTATGGCACTTTTAAATATACAGTGTAAAATACTTAATAAAGTATTCAGTTTTCGATGATTTAACCTTAATACTTTTAGATGTAGAATAATAAAAGAAATTGATTAATAGTGTTATTTTTTAGATATGGAATTATGCAAAATCCACCAATGCAATAAAATTAATCGATTTCTTTCATTATTCCACGCCTAAAAATATTAAGATAGTCATCGAAAAGTGAATAATTTTATTAAGTATTTCACATTTTATATTTAAAAGTGCCATAATAAAATTTAAAATATCTTGAAAAAGTACTTAACGAAAATATAATTAATTCTAGTGTTCTGGAAAGCTCTTGAGATAAGCTACAAGAGTATGCAACAAAAAATAGTGGGTTTTATTTAAAAAAATCAAGGTAATCATTGACGACACCACCCAAAGTCAAACTGATAATATTAGTAAATTAAACATTTTTCTATAAAACTTATATTTTCTGAGTTATTCAAGAAGTTCCATACTTTTTATATACCCTGTATAACATAGGAAAGTCCCCTATTATGGATAGGCTCCTAATATGCGACAGCGAGGTTTCTGCTAAACTAATAGGCCCTATCTGTTGGTTCCACCATGAACTTATTGCCCTTGGGGTAAAACCTATTTAGTGGAAAATTCATTGTTTGATCGTGCGTGTAGTCGTTGCAGAGAAAGAAATTATGAAATTGGATGTTATCAAGTATGAAATCCAATAGATAGATATAATGGATGTTATCAATTTATTTGTAAATTTTATTTTCAGCTGATCGCTGAGGACGAGTCGGTGGGGGACGGTCGCGTGCCCGCTGGTACAATCAGCGGGCAGGACTTACCCGCTTTAATTTTAGGAATGGGAAAAGAGGGAGAGGGAGAAGGGGAGAAGGAAGAAGGGGTGGAGAAAGGGGAGGATTTAATATTAATCATTATTATAATTATTATTATTAAACGTATATGAAAAAAATATGCATTTTCCTTTTTTATTACCTTTATGTTGTTTCCTTGGATTTCTTTCAGTATTAAGTAATAACTGCAGAACAGTAAATAATAGTTTAGTAAATAATATAAATATTAATTAGAAATGTAAAGTATTATGTCATACAATCTGTTCTTAATCTCTTTATCTCTCAAGCGGACTTATTAGGTTTAGAGTAACCCACTTTTTGACAAAACTTCTGTAGATAATTAGGACATGAGTAGGATTATTATAAGCTAGTTGAAACTGTCCCATTCATAGTTTATGAGATCGCCCGGCCGATGTGCAAAACGATCACTTGCCGCTGCGTGCCGTCCAATAATGCCCTTTCGATACTGCTGGTATTTAAAGATGTATGTCACTTATCTCAAAATAACAGGATAAAGCTGAAATTTACAGAGATTGTGTACTTATATATCCCAAAAACCTGTGTTAAATTTGCGGTCGATTGTCCGACCCGTTTCTGAGATATTTGCTTTAAAAGTCACAGAAAATATTATATATATATATATATATATATATATATTTATTGAGAGACGTCGACGTTAGTAGAAATATCTTAATATAATATTTTCACATTTCAACTTTGCGTCGCAATATATCCGCTCGTAGGGCACGTAGCGGAAAAATAAAAACACGGCCTTTGGCCAACTCAAACGTGAGTACCCCATACGTACAAGAGTAAAGTACCAGTTAAAATACAGATAGCGGATTGGTTTTAGTTTTAAAATGTTTCACAATTTATGTGCTTTTAAAATATGCACAATGAGATTTCCGTGCTCATCTCCTTCGGCCGACCCGAACATGAGCATTCTATATCTATATGTACAAGAGTAAAGTACATTTAAAATACAGGTGGCGAATTGGTTTTAGTCTTAAAATGTTCCACAATTTATGTGCTTTTAAAATATGCACAATATTTCCGTGTTTACACCTTTGGCCGACCCGAACATGAGTACCTCAAACGTACAAGAGTAAAGTACCAGTTAAAATATAGATAGCAAACTGGTTTTAATCTTAAAATGTTCCACAATTTATATGCTTTTAAAATATGTACAATGAGATTTCCGCGCTTATCCCCTTTGGCCACCCCGAACATGAGTACCTCATACGTACAAGAGTAAAGTATCAGTTAAAATATAGATAGCAAATTGGTTTTAGTCTTAAAATGTTCCACAATTCATATGCTTTTAAAATATGCACAATCAGATTTCCGCGCTTATCCCCTTTGGCCACTCTGAACGTGAGTACCCCATACGTACAAGAGTGAAGTACCAGTTAAAATACAGATAGCGAATTGGTTTTAGTCTTAAATTGTTCCACAATTTATGTGCTTTTAAAACATGCGCAAGAGATTTTCATGCTTATTCCTTTCAGCTGACCCAAACGTGAGCATCCCATACGTACAAGAGTAAAGTACCAGTTAAAATACTGATAGCAAATTGATTTTAATCTTAAAATGTTCCTCAATTTATGTGTTTTTGAAATATGCACAATAAAATATTTGTGTTCATCCCCTTTGGCTGATACTCTTGTAAGTATGGTGGTGGTCACATTCGGGGAGATTTATCGGTTTTTATAAACTATACATTTCAGAAAGATATGTTTCAGACTAAAGTTGTAGGGCTTAAAAATATCTATTTACTAGTCTTATCAGTTTGACCGTAGGTGGCGATGTCAATGTTACATGATGAAGGTCACCTTGAATTTTTTAAATTAAAACTTTTACTTTTTATTGCACATGCTTGTAGCTTACCTTTAGAGCTTTTCACTATAACTAACACTATAATAAAGCTATCTTTAGTTACGAATTTCGTGGTATTTTAAAAATTTTGTACTTTTAATTGAAAAAATATATCTTGTATTTATTGTATTTATTTTTTGATAACTTTACTTTAATACTTTTATACACAGAATAATGTAAGAAATTGATTGTTGAAAAAGAAATTTCACAAAATTTGATTGCATTTTGTAGACGTATTCAATTTTACTAATGTAAAAATTAATATTCCATGTATAAAAATATGAAGGTAAAATTATTGAAAAATGAATAAAAAGTAATTACTTTATGATATTTTATATATTTTTAAGACAAAATTTGAAATATCTCAAAATATATATTCTTTACAAAGAATAGCTTTCTTATAGTGTTTTGAAAATGTCTTTCATTGATAATAAAAAGTCACACAAAGATCGCGCTTTGTAGTATTCTACATATTTTATATTTTTTTCTTCTTATTTGTGCGTAGGATTTATAAGGATTCCAGCAGAATTTTTTCTAGGAGAATTTTGGATAAGGTAAGTATTTTTTTTCCATTACTTATATAAAACTGTTGTACAAACAAGTGCTGTGCGTCTACAAGGAACGGGTGCTTGTGCGTCCACAAGAAACGGGTGCTGTGCGCCTACAGGAAACGGGTGCTGTGCGAGTACAGAAAACGGGTGCTGTGCGCCTGTAGGAAACGGGTGCTGTGCGCCTGAAGGGAACGGGTGCTGTGCGCCTGCAAGGAACGGGTGCTGTGCGCCTGCAGGAAACGGGTGCTGTGCGCCTGCAAGGAACGGGTGCTGTGCGCCTGCAGGATACGGGTGCTGTGCGCCTGAAGGGAACGGGTGCTGTGCGCTTGTGAAAAAAGCTGTTAGACATTTTTTAATCCGCTCATTTTTAATAAAATGACGGTGAAAAAGAATATTATTACTTTACGGTCTGTTAAAAGAGATATAATTAGCAGAGGCGAATGTCTTATGGATGATAATATGGATCATTTCCAACAACTTTTAATTAATTGTTCGGACTATAGACCTGTCGAAACACGGCGAATACAATTGCCTGATATGATTCAACCTGTATCACAAGATAAAAAACACATTCAATTATTGTACAGTTCGTCACATTGGGTGTGTTGTTATTATGATACAAAAAATATATTTGTATATGATTCCTCACATAATAAAACATTGTGTAAAGATCATGAGCAATTCTTGGAAAAATTGTTTCCAACACATGACTTTAAAAAACATCCCGTCAAATTTCCTACTGTGCAACATGAATTGAACAGTAGAGATTGTGGTGTTTTTGCTATAGCTTTTGCTACTTCGTTGTTATTCAATATTAAACCTGACAAAGTAAAGTATGAACATAAGTTTATGCGTTCACATTTGATACAAATTTTGGAAAATAATGTTATTGAACATTTTCCTCAGGATTTGCAATGTGCTAATCCTCAAAAGGTACTTCCATTAGGGTTCCCAGTCAAAATGTCTCTCCTAAATGATCTCATACAAAAAAGTCTCGGGAAAAATATCTCAGACCAAAATGTCTCAGTTCAAAAACATCTCAGTCCAAAGTGTCTCAGTTCAAAAATGTCTCAATCCAAAATGTCTCAGTTCAAAAATGTCTCAGTCTAAAATGTCTCAGTTCAAAAATATCTCCAGTCCAAAATGTCTCAGTTCAAAAATATCTCAGTCCACGCTTTCCACGCGTAGAAAGTTGTAAATCCATATAGCACCTTGTCTCGGCGTGGAAAGTATATGCGTGGAGGCAGTAGGTTCCGCCCCCCTGCGGGGGGCTCCACTATTGTTAAACTAGACACATAGTGTGCCCCCAAAGTACATGCGAATCCACCAGACGTTCCGTCCCAACATTATTATTTTATTCGAGATATTTTTGTTCGATACATTATATTGTCTGAGATATTTTTGGATTGAGATATTTTTGAACTGAGACATTTTGGACTGAGATATTTTTGAACTGAGACATTTTGGACTGAGATATTTTTGAACTGAGACATTTTAGACTGAGACATTTTTGAACTGAGACATTTTGGACTGAGACATTTTTGAACTGAGACATTTTGGACTGAGATATTATAGACGAGATATTTTTGCTGAGATGTTTTGGGCTGAGATAAAATGAGGGGTCACCTTCCATTAGCAGTGATAAGAGCTAGAGAGGTTAAAGCGACTGCTGAACGTATGAAAAGACATTTTAAAAGTAATTATGCTATAAAACGTCATGCAGAGAAACAGGATTTAGAAAATCGTGCTACAGAGCGGCAACGATGCAAACAGATTTTACCAAATAATCGTGCTCAAGATTCACAATGTGCTATTTCTCAAAGAGTACTTCCATTAGCGATAATAAAAGCGACGGAAACTAAAGCGATTGCTAAAAGTGCAAAGACACATTCTGAAAGTAATTATGCTACAAATTTTCGTGCAGAGCAGCAGGATTTAAACAATCGCGCTATTATAAAGCGATCCACGCAGAATTTAAAAAAAAAGTAATTTTAAACTTTAAAAAAAGAGATATAATTATTCGAGGCAAACGGATTATGGACGATCATATGGATCATTTCCATACGCTTTTGCAAAGTTGTTCAGATTATAAACCTGTCGAAACATGGCGAATCCAAATGCCTCAAAATATTCAATGTATACCAAAAGATAGAAAACATATACAAATATTGCGCAGTTTGTCAGCTCCATTCAATTGTGCAGATCCAAAGCTTACAGATAGAAATGCACATTGGGTATGTAGTTATTACGATACAACAAAAATATATATCTATGATTCACAAAATAAACAAGAATTGCACGAACATCACGAGATATTCTTGAGAGAATTATTTCCAACATACGACTTTGAGAATAATCCTGTCGAAATTCCTACTGTACAATATCAACCAAACTGTAACGATTGCGGAGTTTTTGCTATAGCTTTTGCGATTTCATTATTGTTTAATATTAAACCTGACGAAGTTAGATATGATCATAGAGTGATGCGTTCACATTTGTTGAAGATTTTCGATTCGAATACAATTGAACATTTTCCTCAAGATCCACAAAGTGATGCTCAGACAGTGCTTCCATTAGCAGTAATAAGAGATAGAGAAGCTAAAGCGACTGCTCTACGTATAAATAGACATTTATCTCAGAAAGATTCCTGTGAAAACATTATTAGTAATACTGGAAATAATTGCGCTGAGAAACGTTGTCGAGAGGAACAGGACTCGTCAGAAAATGATCGTGCTAAAAAACGGCGTCGATATCAAAATTCAGAAAACAATTGTGTTAATAATACTAAAGTTAAACGCGCTAAGAAACGTTGTCGAGAGGAACAAGATTCGGCAGAAAATAATTGTGCTAAAAAACGGCGTCGATGTCAGAATTCAGAAGACAATCGTACTAAAAGACGACGTCAGTATAAAGACAACTTAGCAAATAATCGCCTTAATAAGCGAAAAGATTATCTTATGCGTCCTCAGCAAGAACGAGATAGACAAAGAAAATATTCTGATCGTAAATCGCTGTATAATAAACGATATTATGAGAGTAAAGACAATTTACTTCGTCTTAATAAGCGAAAACGATATCTTATACATTCTCAGCAAGAACGAGATAGACAAAGAAAATATTATCTTATACATTCTCAGCAAGAACGAGATAGACAAAAAAAATATTCTGATCGTAAATGGCTTTATAATAAGCGATATTACGAGAAAAAGAATTCTAAATACGTACCTGCGAACAAAAATCGTGTGCTTGACTCTTGCCGCTGAATGCTCTATAAATGACGATAAAATACGTGCTTTATGTGGCACATCGGGACATACAGCTTCATCCAAAAATTATTTTATCGACACATATCGTAACATTACTTCATCACAACTGTTGGTAATTAACGAGAAAGGTAAAACTATGAATGTATTACCTTTGCAACAAGCACGAGTCAAAAAATCATGGTTATGCAATGCTTTGTGTAAAATTTATGATTATTCGTTGATGAAGATTCTAATCGATCGTTATAAAAAATTCCTGAAAACGATATTTACCTGTACTTTAAAGAAAATACCACAATTGTTAACAGATATTCATACATGTACGATAAAGAATTCTGATAAAAAGGGTCACACACATGCCTGTTACATTGATGCAACTCTTTGCAAAGCTCTACTTCTTCCTGTCTTATTATTATCACCTCATTTTCCAATGGTGAGATATATCAAACGTTTAATTTATCAAATGACAAGTTTATACGACAAAATGTTAAATCTGGAAGAGGCTTTAACTTCTGTTGATTTAGACACGTTAAACGAAATTATAATTTCGGCACAACAAAAAGCATATATGTACAAACATCAGCAGAATCGTACTACTTTGAGTGAAGATGAAATCATGTCTCGCTTTAAAAACGCATTTAAGGCTTTTACTAAACGTTCCATGGATACACCTCGATATGTTTGTGCATCATGTGAGAGACTTTTATATAGAAGAAGTGTCTCTGAATTTAATAAGCTTAAAGCACGATTAGATATTCCAATTTGGAGAGATGTAATGGCGCATTTAGAAAAACATAATATTACTCCGCAATACATATGTAATTACTGTGAAAAAAATTCCGTAACGGATTAATGCCTGCGTATTGCATTTTAAATGATCGTATTGTACATGATCCACCTGAAGTAATATCATGTCTTAACCAGTTTGAAAAAATTCTTATACAAAGAGCTAAAGCTTTTCAAACTGTCGTTACAATGAAACCTGTTAGTAACAAGAAGTTACATCACAGACAAATGGTACAAAAAGTAAAAGGTAGAACGTTTCATTTACCGTTACCTTTACAAGAAACATTGAACAAAATATGTCCTGATACTGATCCAATTATTACCAATCACGAATTGTACTTTATACGTGTTAGAGGTATTCCGACAAAATCAAAAATGATTTGGAAAGAAATGGTAGACGTTAACAAGGTTTTCGACGCCTTAGTGTGGTTAAAAGAACATAATCCTTTATATTCTCATATTGTATTGCCAATTACTTGTAAGGAGTTTTATTTACAAACGTCATTATTATTCGATTCAGAGTTTGAAGTACAGGAGACAGAAAATGCTACTGAATCTGATTTGGATAATAAACGCGAATCGAGCCCAAAAAGTCCAACGCAAGAAAACAACGTAGACGCTACTTTAAATAATGAGCGTAAGGCAATGTTAACTCAGGTTCTTGACGAAGATAATGATGATCATTACGAGCAATATACTATTTATCCTTTATATGAAAAAAAATTATGTAAAACTGATACCGCTTTATATCAAATGTTAAAAATAACCAATTTGCCCTTGGACAATCGTGAGGCATCTTTAGATCTATTGTGTTTTCCAGATTTATTTCTTCTTGGTATTAATGGACGACACCAAACTAGACGGATTAAACTTCACGACCATGAATTTGATAAATGTTGTTTGATGTCCAAACATCCACAATTCAGATTAAATATACAATTCGTATTTTTTCTGTATAATCTATACACTTTTCGTCAAATAAATCGTGGTATTTATAGCAAACTTTGTACAACTAAGCGTTATACGGCTTCAGAATATTTAGAAGCATTACAGACAGATGTATTAGAATCTAACTTGAGTACAATATTTGCCACTATAAGAAATACGGAACAATACTGGCGTATACCAAGGAGTAATTTAAGATGTATGACGGAAGTATACGGACCTGCGACATGGTTCGTCACATGGAGTCCTGCTGAATGGCTGATGCCTGACTTAGCTGCATATCTTCGTGAAGTAAATGGATGGCCTGACGATTCAACGCCCATTAGTGTACTCGTTGCTAAGGATCCCGTGTCAACGTCAAGGTTTCTTGATAACAAATTTAAAGCGTTCCTTGATTTTATTTGTTCCAAAGATAACCCGATCGGAAAAGTGGCGCATTACTTCTGGCGACGAGAATACCAAGGTAGAGGTATACAACATTTTCATTTATTAATTTGGATTGAAGGTGCGCCAATTATTGGAAATCTTCTGTTGAAAAAGTTTCTCAATTTATTTCGCAACACATAACTTGTGAAATGCCAGATCCACAAAGATTTCACCATTGTTATACAGGCGAGTCAATACGCATCAACGACACAAACATAACGATTATTGTCTTAGTTCTAAAAAAGTAGGACGCAAAACGATTCGTGTGTGTCGTTTCGGGTTTCCTCGTCCTGTCACGGAAACGTTGATTTTGAAAGATGTCATAAGTTCGATAGCAGGTAGAAAACGATTGAAACATAGAAGTAGGCTTTATCATGTTCCTCGAAAACATGATGAGATCAATATAAATGATTATCATCCTGTTCTTCTTACGGTATTAGAAGGAAATGTCGATATACAATACGTAAGTGAAACATCCACGTTGCTTACTTGGTATATTACTAAGTACGTAAATAAACCAGGAAAATGTGAAATATCTGATGCTGTCCTTGATAGTAAAAATATGAAAAACAAATCATTGCGTCAACAACTTTGGAATTTTACTTTGCGAGCCACGAGTAATAGGGAATGTGGATCTCTTGAAGCCTCTGATGGAATGTGTGGTATTCCTTTATGGGGGACTGATTCAAAAACGACTATAAAATGGTTAGATGTTAATCAGATACGACGTAGAAAAGTTAAAACTTATAAGGAAATTGAAGCTCTTGACGGAGATTCTACAAATATATTTTGTCCATCTATAATAGATGAACATTATCCACGGAGACCGAAAGAATTGGAATCTATGTTTTTATATGAGTTTGTACAGTGGTATGATATTTTGAAAAATAAACCACGAGGTAAAAATATTGAATACTACACGATGGAGAATGGTTATTATCTAAAACGGCGACAGCGTGGATGTCTTATTAATCACTATAAATATAATGTCAATACGCAGCCGGAAAAATATTTCTTTTCATTACTGCTCTTGTTTAAACCGTGGCGGAAAATAGAAGATCTTAAAGACGGATGTGATACATATACAGAAGCATTTCATTCAAGAGAAAGTTATATCTTACGGAAGCATTGCAATATCATGAAAAATTAGAGGAAGTGCGAAAAGCATTTGAAACTGCGGAGCAATTAGTTGAACAATATTTAAATGATTTGGACAAACAACATGAGTCTCAAGATGATCCCGATAATCCAATAGGTGTTCAAAATATTGAGGCTGGTGAAGCGATGCAAGATTTTAAGGATCTTGGTGACAAATTAGATCAGGAAATCGATGTCTCTGAAATGATTTCAAATATGAACGCAGATCAAAAAAGAGTATTTGACAGAGTGATCAACGCCGTAACTATATCGCCGGATAATGAACAATTTAAACAATTACTATTATACGTTAGCGGAGAAGGAGGTACTGGTAAAAGTTTCATAATTAAAATATTTAAATGCTGGATAAAACAAAATCTTAACAAGGATACTGCTGTAACAGCACCTACTGGTATAGCGGCGCATAATATCGCTGGTTTAACAAATCACAGGCAATATCAGTTACCTGTTGAACTTGGTGAGCAGTCTCCTAAGTATACACCATTATCCAATCACGTTTTGAAAGTTTTACGGGCAGATCTTAAAGATGTTATTCTTAATATAATTGATGAAGTGTCAATGATATCTAATTTAACTTTCATGTATATACTGTCACGACTTTTTCACTCCCGGACCGCTCCGGGGCGTGTGCCGGATCGAAAGGATTGAGGAGAGCAGGATGGTAGGCCTCTCCAACGATTCCCTCGCACCTCCGACACTTCGCGAAACGATTTTACCGTTGGGCGCCAGATGCGTAAATGCGCGTCCGCGAAATCGCGAAAGAAAACCGAAACGAGACGCAAAACGACACGTGCGGATGTGCGAGGAATTGGCTAGCTCGACCTAATACTCAGGCGGGGTTGATGAAGGGCAGCGCGATATTCGGCGGGGTGACGAAAAAAAATTAATACCACGAACTTAATCGATTAACATTGTAAAAATAACATTTATTCTGTAGCAATTCCAAAAAATTAACAATGAATGCCAATTTGGCTTCAGCCTATCGGACCGACAAAACATTCAATGACGCGGGGCGTCCGAAACGAAATAAAAGAAAACGCGCAGAAGGCGCTGTGATTAGATTAGAGCAACCTTGGAAGGAAACTATAACTACTATAGAACATCGACAGAAAACGCGAGCTAATCAGAATGAAGTAGAACATCGGATCTCATATATGAAAGATTTCGAGAGTACGGGACGCCACGCTCGGAACGCGTGAACGCTACTCATCGAGTCGCACAAGAATTCAGTGCAATCGCGAGGAACCGAAGAACCGTATAACTAACGCGAATGAACGGACTTAATCTAACACACGTAATAACTAACGGACGCGAGGGAAAAACACGGAATTACCGCGAGAACTAACGAAACGCGAAGTTAACGCCCATAAGATCCAAACGCGATTAAACGCAGAATATTCTCACGCAAGCGTTATTACTCGCGAGTTCTAATTTCCGACTGGGCGAAACACGACACACCACGAGACGCGCGGACGTGAACGCGAAGGACGCGAGAAATGGCGCATTTGCGATGTCGAACGGCGTTATCGACGCGCCTACCGCGATCTCCAGGAGTCTATAATATCGGTCGCGATCCTACGGCCACGAGACCATTCCGGTGCCCTTCGCTCTCGTCATCGATCACTAATTACGCCTGATCGGCGAACACACGAATTATCGCGAGAATTCCCGAGCGAGAGCGCAACCCGGGGAGCGGTGTCGTGGCTTTACATAAGGTAACCTAGAGGCAACCTCACCGTAGGCCAGTCCCCCTCCTGAGGGTCCTTGCCGTCGTCCCGAAGGTCGAGAGTGTGGCCGCGAGAAGTCCGGCCAGCTCCAACGTACTAGAGACGGAAGTGCAAAGTACCGAACTATCGCGACTTGAGGCGAGCGTGTCGAGGCGGCCGAGGACGATCCACGAATGCTCCCGAAATTCTCGCTCGATGGCGGAATCGATAGCGTACCCCACCCCGGGCGTACGCGGCCCCGCGAACTATCGCGCGGACCAATAAGAAGTGAGCTCGCAGGCTCGCGGTGTTTCGTCGCACCGGGCCGTTAATAACGGCTTTTCGCAGGGCGCTCGTCGGCCCTTCGTTCGCGCAGAAAATTTTTCCGGGTTTTCTCCCGGCGCAGCGGACGGGACGTGATTGCCTCCGTGTTCCTCTTGTTCGGTCCGAGAATGGCGGCTGTCCATCCGGAATCCTGTTATAGTGCGAGGAGAGCAGGTGGGTGGATTTTGCCCCGGCATCCCGGGGCCCTGCCTTCACGGATCCGCCCGTCGCTGCGTTACGCGTCACGCGCTTGTCCTCTCGCGCTCCCCTGTGCTCGGCGGCCTGCAAGCATCCTCGAAATCCGCTTGTCGTCGCCCCACTTCTCGCTCCCGTCCTTGTCGTTTACTCCGCTCTTCCTCGGTTCGATCTCAGGAACTCCTGTTTTTGGCTCGGTGAGGCGCCGCGTAAATAATACAAAATAAAACAGAAATTAATAATACGCAACGCGATTAGAATAGGCCCCCTGGAGGTCTCGCATCGATTCGTTGGACCGTCCTTGGGTATCAAAAGGTCGCGAAACCGTGCCTTGTGACGGCGGCGGGGCGCTGCAACAGTGCAGCAAAACTGCCACGTCACAACACATTTACGATTATGTGAAATATTTGATACCATGGATTACGGTTTCTTTGGTCAAAAGCATGTTCTTTTATTTGGAGATCTGCTTCAATTACCTCCTGTACGTGAAAATTTTATCTTTGTTCCACTATCAAAAGCAGAATTTGATAAATATATTGGCAGTGTGGGGACTACTCCTGAGGAATGGTTGTGGCGAAAATTTCAATATGATGAATTGATGATCAATATGCGTCAGCAAGGAGATGAATCTTATCGTGAATTACTCTCGAGAGTTCGTGTTGGTTTATTGACAACTTCTGATTGTGAGATTCTCGAGAAAAGAAAAATATCATTGAAAGGTCAGTCTTTTGATGCGAGATTATACGAATTGTGTAATTTTATTGATAATTTGCCGCCTGATACTGTTTGTTTACTGCCTACTCGTTATTTGTGCGAAGTGCTTAACACTGCAATGCTAAATCGTATTGCTTTGAAAGAAATATTATTAATTGCTGAAGATACGATTGACTGTAATAATAAATATATTAAACGAACGGTACAAAAGCGATTGACGGATAATGAAGACGATGATACTAATACAGCTGGACTTTTGAAACAAATTACAATTAAAATTGGAGCAAAAGTTATGATAAGACGCAATATTGATGTCACTTTGGGCCTCGTAAATGGTACAATTGCTACAGTTATTTCCGTTGTGCGAGATACATCTACCGATTATGTAGAAAAGATTAAACTTCTCTTACCGTCTGGTTTAGAGTATTATATTGAAAGAGTAAGTGTCAAGTTTAAAGTAATGAAGAAAGTATATGTTATCAGAAAACAATTTCCCATAACTGTCAGTTATGGCATAACCGTTCATAAAAGTCAAGGATTAACCTTGCAAAACGCTGTTATGGATATAGGCAATTCTATATTTAGTTGTGGTCAGGCATATGTTGGGTTTTCCCGAGTACCGCATCTGGATAAATTGCATTTAATTAACTTTGATCCTTCATCTGTAACGGCAGATGAAAGAGCTATTATCGAATATAATCGGCTAAAACGAACATTTCTACCGCAAGCACAAACGATTACTATTTCGAAAAATCGTTTTCAAAAAGTAAAAGATGTTCCGTGGACATTGTCAAAAATAATCAATGCCGATCAAGAGTCAGACCAACAAGCTGGAAAAAGTACTGTTGAGCCGATACCTGCTTTGCAAAATGAAGATGGAGTTTCATGCTACGCAAATTTAGTAATACAATGTTTCTTGCAGTCAAGTATTATTAGGAAAGTGTTGCTTAAAGTTGATAAAGATGATTTAAGTATATTAGCGCATAAATATGACAAACGATTACCTAATTTGAATGCTGATGCGATACGGACAGATTTAGGAGAGCGCTTTACGAGTCGTGGTGATGAAAAACCGGCAAAACGAGACGCTCTTGAATTTCTTATTGCCATTTGCACAAAATATAATTACATAAGAAATTTGGTCGGGCATCAAGTTACTCGTACTACTAAGTGCATTAGCAACTCATGTGGTTATACGACAAAAGATAATATTACTGATAACATGGTTGTTCCAATTTCTATTAATAATTTGAAGAAGAAAAGTTATAATCTTAATAATTTATTGAAGGATACATTTTTAAATTGGGGTCCGTTATATGGAAAAACATGTTTGTGCAGGAAATCTAGTATTTAGAAATGAATTAACGTTGACGAAAGAAATAGTTATCATTCATTTAATTTTGTTCTCGTCACAGGATAATAAATTAGTGAAAATACCACAGACATTTAATTTAACTGGCACATCAACAACTAAGATATCGATAGCTAAACAGCAGTATAAAGTAATGAATACTATATTTCATCAGGGTACATCTATTGAAGATGGTCATTATACAAGTATGTGTAGAAAAAGGACATTTTGGATTGAATTTGATGATGGAAAAATTATAGAAAATAAACGATGGCCTACAGATGCTAAAGGTATTTATATATTATTTTTGGAAAAAGTTGGTAAGAAATAATTTATACAAGCAACGTAATATAGATGCATATTTTACACAAAAGCAATGTCCGGCAATGTATATATATATATATATATATATATTGTTTGTTTTAATTCATAATAAAAAAAGTCATGGAGACGCGAGAAGTGCTTGTTTGGAGTCGAATATATCGCGTGATTGTTACCGTTTTACCGTGCATGTGATTGGTCGGTCGAACCCCCGTGCGATCGCGAGATCACGGCGCGAGTTTCGTGCGAGCTTCGTGCGTGTGTGTCATGATCAATCGTGATGTGACAGTTTGCGTCGTGTCGTTAGGAGGTTAATATTAATGTGAAAGTTTATTATTAATGTGATCTCTCACCATTAAATACGATGGTTTAATTATGAATTTCGGTCGCGTGTCGCGTCACGCAAGGATCGAAGTGACGACGGCGATCGAGATCGCGGCGAGTTTGGCGAATTTCGCGCGTGTATGGCGTGATGTAACGTGTGTTTGCGTGGTGTGTTTTGCGAGGTTAGTAGAATTTTTTATTATATATAATTCACTATTATATATAATGTATGTGGATAATTATATTTTACATTAATATTTTTTAACGCAATGACGTGTGCTCGCGTGGTGTCTCGCGAGGTTAGTTATATTTATTGCTTGCTCGTACAAATCTAATCTAAGGTATAGGGGAGAGTTGGCAATTACCGCGCCGTTGACAATTCCGCGCTATTGTTTATCTCAATAACTATTTGTATTACGCGCCTACAATGATGTTAATATCATAGAGTAACACGAAATACCCCCCCTGGATGCGCCGTCAATGCGTTCCGGCCGTCCATGTAAACAGAGTGCGCTCTGGAAGCTTCTCTGCTTGCTCGTTGCGATTTTGCTGGTAGTTTCAATAAGAGGTGAGTAACATAATATTTACATTGGAGAAATAATGCCGACGGATTTGATAAGCTAAAACATTATAAAATTAGATTGCACAGTGATTTTAGAAACACGCGTTTTGTTCCTATATATTTTAAGGTTATAAAGTGAAATGATTGAGTTTGATAATTTCGCGCCCAAGGTATAATACTCATAGGTATAACGATAACTGTGTGTTAAGAGTTACCATGACTGTTTAGTTTACAATGTAAGGTGCTTACAGAAAAGATCGTTGCTTGTGAATTTATAATAATTGTTATTTGTTAACGCATTCACTTATTTTTATATGTAGGTACCTACTAGACGATATTAATGCATAAATATAAAAAAAACATTTTGTTATTGTGTTCTACTTCATGTCACTGGCTGAAGCCAGAGTAATTTTTATAGGTACAGTTTTATTAAACTGGGCACGATTTTATCAGACATGGTCACGATATTATCAGACCAGTTTGATAATACCGCGTTTTCTCATTTTTTGAAAAATCATTAATATTTTAGTTTGTGTTTAGCTTTTAACATTATTGCTATGCTATATGGATAGCCAAATAAATGACCTATATAAAACTGCACAGTTTATTTTTTTGAAGCATTTCTGAGCTTAGATATACGCTTCGGTTCTTAGGGGCTCGGTAATTGCCAACTCTCCCCTACGTTACAGTAACTATAGATTTTTGATACAGATTTATCTTTGTGTAATCATATATTTTATATATAAGCAGATGTAAGTAATAATTACTGTTTTAGCATTATGTAAAATTTGCCTTATTTTAGATATACCGATGAATTTAATTTTCGAGAAGATCTGATGGGATTAGCTATTGGTGCTCATGATGCAAATATTCAACAAACGTGAAAAGTTGATGACATTACAAATATAATTAGAAGAAAATTTATGCACATTTAAGATATATAGAGAGGTAATTATAAAAATTATTATTGCTTGTATTATTTCAAACAGTATTGTTTTTATAAAAGTTGTATATACATATTCGTATATATGTTGCATTATATTGAGCTGGTATACAGAACTTATCAGATTTCTTTCTCAATCACAGACGCATGAAGCTGTTAAGAAAGACCGATCTATGCTGGAATACAGCGGTAACCTAAAAATAGATAGAGACAGTGTGACAGTCGTGACCATCACGGCGTGATAGATAATAGTGATAGTGAAATATATATTGACGGCAGGGAGCTGATGCCGAGGAGATCTTTAAGAAAGAAGGTATATCCAAAATTGCACGTATATATGCTGTCTTGTAAAAGTTGTAAAAGTTAAGAGAACGAGAAAGTGATCTGTATTTATATGCACATGTGACAGGCACTATCGGGCACTATCGCGTAATAAAGATTTCTCTGAAGAATGTTATTGTACTTTACTTTCGTTAACTTGGATGCTTCAAATGTACAATCTCGCGTCTTCAAAATATAATAATTCTCAGACACTGTTGAGGAATAATTATCTAGCACAAGAGGTCCTTTTATAAACGTCCTCCTTTTCTCTCGTTTTCTCACGCAGGAACATTTTATATTCAACTATATGATATACAATTTTGCCGTTATATATTGACCGCAGAGAGCTGATACCGAAGAGATCTTTAAGAAGGAAGGTGTATCCAGAATTGCACATGTATGTACGTATATGCTGTCTTGTAAATTGTAAAAGTTGAAAAAAACGAGAAAGCGTTTTGTAGCACAATTTATATTGTAGGCAAGTTATGCTAAAATATTTGTGAATTGAGTTCTTATTATCCATTATAATGATATAATTTTTATCAACAATATTAGAGGAGTAACGAAAATTAATTTTATTAAGTATTCAAAGCAATTGAGAGTTTTTAGCATTAAGTATTTCCATTTTCTCATAATATGCTTAAAAATTATTGCAGGGGCTTGTGAGTTATGCGAAGCAATTGATACTATTAAGGTTTATTGGTCATATGAAGTTTGCACACGTCAAACTTGACATCCTAAAGATCACAATGCATTCTGAAAACGATACCGTGCAGGTTTGTTGGTGTATACGTGGTGTCACAGGCTGGAAAGTATTTTCTATGTTTTGGAAATAAAATTTGGAAAATACAACATGCCATAATAAGTGCTAACCAGGAAATGTAAGTGTAATCAGTGCTATAAACATTCCTTTTAATAGTAATATAAAATTGTTCTTATAAACATTAATTATAATTAATTCAAGTTGTATATTATTGGAAAAAAACTTGATTTTTAGTTTCGTTTTTTATTCTACTGTCAGAAAAAGATAAAATAATTTAGATTTCCTAAAATTAATTTTGCTTATGCT
Organism: Temnothorax ravouxi; assembly: GCA_030770255.1. Classification (NCBI taxonomy): domain Eukaryota; kingdom Metazoa; phylum Arthropoda; class Insecta; order Hymenoptera; family Formicidae; genus Temnothorax; species Temnothorax ravouxi. Next base: position 56,999 of record JASTWP010001601.1, read on the forward strand.
ATCGGAGAGGAAACACTTATTATAAAATTGATTATAATACTAAGACAATTATATATAACGATTTCAGATGGTACGACGACTTTTTTATTTTTTAAGTTAATGCTGAATGGAAAATAAAGTCTATAAGCATATTGCGGACAAGATGATGCCTAATCAGGGTACAGCCGGCACGAAAAAGAAAGATATGCGCATGGCAGAGAAATTAACGCTATTCACAGGCCTTGTATGCACATTTAGTAACAACGAGGATTCTTTGAATTGAGCTTTGTCTTAAAATGGCATCAATTGAAGTGAATCCACTGCTGAGTGGTAAAATTATTTTATGCGATTTTATGCGTCACAACGAATAGACCAAGAGGAATGCTTTTTCCAGTCGATGGTTTCGAATTTTGCTGACGTATTTATTTTGTTGCAAATGCATCATTATGAAATGATGATCGGTATGAAATGAGAGATATGTGAATTAAAAAAATGTGTACATTACCTAAACAGTATCTTTGTATGATTACAAACTATCTTCATCTAATTTTTTAGTGACAATGTCCGAATAATTTGCGTTAGTATTTTTGTGTAAAAAAAATATGACGATTACATTACAGTAAATCTGATGATTTTAACATAATTATAGAGGTAGGGTGTCTAAATTGTTATCGTTCCATCCATATGCAGCTTTTATTCTATTCGGATAGTATCGATATTTTATGCTGCTTAGAAACAATTAAAAAGTATTTTAAGACACTTGTATCGTTTCCAGAATATAAAAACTTGTGTTTAGATTACAGATATACGTTTTGGGTACTGACGTATTTATTTCGTTGCAAATGTATTATTATGAAATGATGATCGGTAGTAAATGAGAGATATGTGAATTAAAAATATGTACATTACTTAACCCTTCATCTGATTTTTTAATTTTAATAGTGACAATGTCCGAATAATTTTGCGTTAGTATTCCTGTGTAAAAAAAATATGACGCTTATACGATTATATTATCTATTTGCTTTGCCTGTTAATGACGCGTAAGATAGTATAATCATTAAAGTAATATTTCTAAATGTGTATATTTCATACTTAATTTTATTTCATAAATACTATTACATTTATTTCTATGAATCGTTTTTATTTATTACGTTATTATGAGGTAGGATATGTAAATTATTAATGTTCCATCCAGCTTTTATAGTATTATTTATCGTATCGATACCTTAAGCTGTTTATAAAAAGTAAAAAGTATTTTAAGACGAAAGACAGATATAGGGATAGAAAAAGAGGAAAGAAGGAGAAGAGAAAGAACAATATAGAGAAAGGTATAATATATTATAAAAATATTTATTATATTGCAAATATATTTAAATTTGTATATTAGTTAATTTCTTTATATACACTACCGCTCATTAATTTCAATATACAACAGATTCGTTGATTGTAAAGGATGAACATCATGATACGTGTTTTGCACAAAAATGAATGCATTTGCTGTTATAAATATTTCACTTGCATGCATCGCATTTTTATATGAATAATATATAAAAATGCAATGCATGCAAGTGTTGAAAGTGTTTATAACAGCAAATGTATTCATTCTGTACAAAACACATGTATGATGTTCATCCTTTACAGAGAAATTAACAAATATAGGGGTATATTGAAATTAATGAGCGGTAGTGTATACGTTCAAAAATTCATGTGTTTTATATTTCGTGCTTAAAGTACAAAAATTACAGAAAATAAAGAAGAGAAAAAGAAGAGAAAAATTTTGTTGAATAGAAAGTGAGAAAATGACAGAAAAATAGAGATAGAAGGAGAGAAAGGTAAAGATAGAGAAGGAAGAAAGAAAGAGAAGAGAAGAGAAGGAACAATAAAGAGAAAAGTATACAATATTATAAAAATATTTAAATTTAGTACATCTGCAGTATAACGCTAATCCCTCCGTTTTTTTTATATTGTTAATTTTGCGCTATAAAAAAATTTCGAGAAGGAATATCGTTGTTCATGTTCCGTTTGTTTAAAGTTTATAATATTTAAAATTTCACAATGTGTCGATAAATAAAAAAATAACAATTTATAAATATATCATCTTTCTCAGTTTTGTATATTAATATCTACCGATTATCTCGACTGTATTTAATTTTAAAAATGTTCTAAAAAAATATTTCTTCTTACTTCTATTTTCGCATAAAACGTTAAAAAATGAAGTTTTCATTTAAAAAATAAAATTGATTTTTATTTGACCTGTATTTCCACCATCGCCTGTTTTTTTATGCATAATTATTAGTAGATATTTATCAATTTGGGTTTCTCATAGAGGAAGCTTTATGAGCGAAATAAAATGTTGCTTAAGCAACGTGCAAATTTATAATTTGCATATTTAAATATTGTGAGGAAATAATGTTCAAATTAATAATTTGCAAACTTAAATACTATGAGAAAGCAATGTGCAAGTTTCTACTTGCCACACTTAAAAACTATGAGGAAGCAATGTGCAAGTTTATACTGGCACATTTTCTTTAAATCTTTTTTATTCCTATTTCATATATAATTCTTTAAAATTTGGTTAATCAGTTCTTGAGTTACAAATGTTTGAAATTTCAGAAAATCCGTACATACATAGAAACCTTATTATGTTTGGTTTAATCAACCAAATATTAAAGAATTATGTATAAAATAAGGGGTAGAAAAGAGTAAAGAATATCACAGAATTAAAAAAAGTTGCCAATAATTAATACTAAATTGTCCAAAAACATCAACTTTTTTAAAAAATCTCAAGTGGTTGAGATTTAAGGTATAGTCTTTAAGAGTTAAAGTTTTATAATATTGACAATTTTTCTAATTCTATTATACTATTTAGTCTTTTCTACCCCTATTTCATATAGAATTCTTTAAAATTTAGTTAATTAGTTCTTGAAATACAGACGTTTGAAATTTCGGGAAATCTGTACGAACATAGGACCCTTATAAAGCTGGATCTAATCAACTAAATCTTAAAAAATTATATATGAAATAAGGGTAGAAAAGACTGAAGAATGTAATACAATTAAAAATAGACCAATATCTCAAATATTAAGAAAGTTACAGCGCAAAACACAGTTTTCTGAAAGAATGAAAACCCCCCTGAAATCTATATGTCTGTTAAGTTAGCACCCCCCCTACAAAAAATCGGAATAACACATATACAAAAATTAAGTGCTCTTTATGTGCTAATTATGTGCCCTATTCACGATTTTTGTGCTCGAGCGGTTTCGCGGGAAATCGCAATTAAAAGTGGGGGTGCTGGCTTAACGTAAGCTAGCACCCCCACTCATTAAAATTACATATAAAATAAAAAACTCAATATGCTAGAATTATGTGCTTTTTATGTGCTTTTAAATGCCTCAAACAAAATTAGTCTATCTGTAATAGTTTAAAAGATATATGCAAAAAAAGATCTATATACTACTGATATAAGAATAAAGTATCAGTTAAAATACAGAAAACAAAAGAATTCTTGTTTTAAAATGTTTCTCGATTAATGTGCTCTCAAAATATGTAGAATAAGAGTTTTGTGCTTATCCCCTTCAGCCGACAAACTTCCTTGAAAGTGAGCACCCCACACGTACAAGAGTAAAGTACCAGTTAATATATGGATAGCGAATTGGTTTTAGTCTTAAAATGTTCCTTAATTTATGTGCTTTCAAAATATTCACAACGAGATTTCCGTGCTCATCCCCTTCGGCCGACCCGAACGTCAGCACTCTATACGCACAAGAGTAAAGTACCAGTTAAAATATAGATAGCAAATTGGTTTTAGTCTTAAAATGTTCCTTAATTTATGTGCTTTCAAAATATTTAGAATAAAAGTTTTGTGCTTATCCCCTTCAGCCGACAAACGTCTTTGAAAGTGAGCACCCCATACGTACAAGAGTAAAGTACCAGTTAAAATACAGATAGCAAATTGGTTTTAGTCTTAAAATGTTCCTTAATTTATGTGCTTTCAAAATATGTAGAATAAAAGTTTTGTGCTTATCCCCTTCAGCCGACAAACGTCTTTGAAAGTGAGCACCCCATACGTACAAGAGTAAAGTACCAGTTAAAATATAGATAGCAAATTGGTTTTAGTCTTAAAATGTTCCTTAATTTATGTGCTTTCAAAATATGTAGAATAAAAGTTTTGTGCTTATCCCCTTCAGCCGACAAACCTCTTTGAAAGTGAGCACCCCATACGTACAAGAGTAAAGTATCAGTTAAAATATAGATAGCAAATTGGTTTTAGTCTTAAAATGTTCCTTAATTTATGTGCTTAATTTATGTGCTTTCAAAATATTCACAACGAGATTTTCGTGCTCATCCCCTTCGGCCGACCCGAACGTCAGCACCCACACGCACAAGAGTAAAGTACCAGTTAAAATATAGATAGCAAATTGGTTTTAGTCTTAAAATGTTCCTTAATTTATGTGCTTTCAAAATATGCACAACGAGATTTCCGTGCTCATCCCCTTTGGCCGACAAACCTCCTTGAAAGTGAGCACCCCATACGTACAAGAGTAAAGTACCAGTTAAAATATGGATAGCGAATTGGTTTTAGTCTTAAAATGTTCCTTAATTTATGTGCTTTCAAAATATGCACAACGAGATTTCCGTGCTCATCCCCTTCGGCCGACCCGAACGTCAGCACCCACACGCACAAGAGTAAAGTACCAGTTAAAATATAGATAGCAAATTGGTTTTAGTCTTAAAATGTTCCTTAATTTATGTGCTTTCAAAATATGCACAACGAGATTTCCGTGCTCATCCCCTTTGGCCGACAAACCTCCTTGAAAGTGAGCACCCCATACGTACAAGAGTAAAGTACCAGTTAAAATATGGATAGCGAATTGGTTTTAGTCTTAAAATGTTCCTTAATTTATGTGCTTTCAAAATATGCACAACGAGATTTCCGTGCTCATCCCCTTCGGCCGACCCGAACGTCAGCACTCCATACGCACAAGAGTAAAGTACCAGTTAAAATATAGATAGCAAATTGGTTTTAGTCTTAAAATGTTCCTTAATTTATGTGCTTTCAAAATATGTAGAATAAAAGTTTTGTGCTTATTCCCTTCAGCCGACAAACCTCCTTGAAAGTGAGCACTCCACACGTACAAGAGTAAAGTATCAGTTAAAATATGGATAGCGAATTGGTTTTAGTCTTAAAATGTTCCTTAATTTATGTGCTTTCAAAATATTCACAACGAGATTTTCGTGCTCAGCCCCTTCGGCCGACCCGAACGTCAGCACTCCATACGCACAAGAGTAAAGTACCAGTTAAAATATAGATAGCAAATTGGTTTTAGTCTTAAAATGTTCCTTAATTTATGTGCTTTCAAAATATGTAAAATAAAAGTTTTGTGCTTATCCTCTTCAGCCGACAAACCTCCTTGAAAGTGAGCACCCCACACGTACAAGAGATAACCAGAGTAACAAGAGTAAAGTACCAGTTAAAATATAGATGGCGAATTGGTTTTAGTCTTAAAATGTTCCTTAATATTTATGTGCTTTCAAGATATTTACAACGAGATTTTCGTGCTCATCTCCTTCGGCAGACCCAAACATCAGCACTCCATACGCACAAAAGTAAAGTACCAGTTAAAATATAGATAGCAAATTGATTTTAGTCTTAAAATGTTCCTTAATTTATGTGCTTTCAAAATATGTAGAATAAAAGTTTTATGCTTATTCCCTTCAGCCGACAAACCTCCTTGAAAGTGAGCACTCCACACGTACAAGAGTAAAGTATCAGTTAAAATATGGATAGCGAATTGGTTTTTGTTCGAGCTATGCAGGGATAGGTAACGACCGAGAAGACGAGACGGATGTAAAGCCGAATGTATCTCTTGTGTTTATTGGAAGAATACGTTTAACATAAAATGAATGAACGAAACGATTCGATACAAAGTAATTTGCCTCCGCGTTCGCGATGATCGAGAGTAGAGAGATAACCAAACAGAACGGACAGACTATTGAGAAGAACATGGATCACAATAAATGGTAGATAGTAAACCCGACGACGCAGTCGGTAACGCTTGATGGCGCCCCGATATATCGATAGGGACATCGACTTTGAGTACGAGAATTTGCGATATCCCTAACACCCTCTCTCAAATTTGAGTGCGTGAGGCTGCGATGTCTTTCATCCCAAGTCCATTGGTACAGAACGAATGTTTGCTGCTCGGTAGTGCCTTGGTAAGAACGTCGGCGATCATGTCCTCCGTGGGTGTATAGACGAGGTTGATCCGGTGATCCGTCAGGGCCTGTCTAATAAAATGACATCTAATGTCAATGTGTTTTGACCTGGAATGGAAGACCGGGTTGACAGCCAGCTTCGCAGCGCCTTGGTTGTCGTTATGAAGTGTTACCTTCCCGAGTGATGGTAACCCAATCTCTGAAAGAAGTTTAGATAAATAAATGGCTTCCCTTGCAGCATCGCTAAGGGCGGTATACTCCGCTTCAGTGGATGAGAGAGCCACGGTTCTTTGCTTTCGCGACTCCCACGATATAGCAGCGTTGGCTAGTAGGAACACAGATCCAGTGTACGACCTGCGATCCAGGCCGCAGTTGCCCCAATCAGCATCCGTATATCCGATAAGGGCTTTTCCACATTTCGTGTAGTACAATCCGTGGTTGATGGTGCCCTTGAGGTATCTGAGTACCCTCTTGGCAGATGTCCAGTGGACTCGTTTAAAAGAGGTGCACCATTGGCTTAGTGCGCTTACTGCGTGAGCAATATCAGGGCGAGTTCCCTGTGCCAGGTACATCAGCGAACCTAGGAGTTCGCGATAGGGTAGTTTTGATTCGTCTACGTCCGTGTCTTTGACAGCACCATGCAGCTTGACACTAGCATCCAGAGGTGTCTTCACTGGCTTACAATCGGTCATGCCAAATTTGTCTAGAACGTCACGGATGTATCCAGCTTGAGATAGATGTATCCCGTCCTTGATCCGAGATATTTCAATCCCGAGACAATATTTTGGGTATCCAAGATCCTTGATTACGAAGACCTTGGCCAGTTCTTCTTTCAAGTGAATGATGCGGGTTTCATCGCGAGAAGCTATGATAATATCGTCTACGTAGACCAATACCAGCGTTCGTTTCTCCTTGTCGTAGTACACGCACGGGTCGGCATGGGTTGGAGTCAGTCCAAGTTTCTTGAGAGCTTCGTCCAGTCGTTCGTACCATCGACGGCCTGCCTGACGAAGGCCGTATATTGCCTTCTCGAGCTTGCATATCTTGTTACCCTTCTTGAGCGCATACAACATCTTTTTAGCCTTCTCGATCAGAACAGCGTTAGATTCGGTCGCAATGATCCTCTCAAGCATCTCCTGTAGCATCTCCGGCATCTCCATGTATACTAACATGTCCATTATGCCATTTAGATAGGCAGTAGTGATGTCAATTTGTGAGATCCGCATGCCTTGCTCTACGGACGCAGCCATGAGCGCCCTCAACGAACTGAGTCTTGCAACCGGGGCGAATGTATCGTGGAAATCTACGCCAGGACGTTGTGAGAATCCCCTTGCAACTACGCGGGCCTTCCTTCGTTCCAGCTCTCCGTTCGCCTTGTATTTGTTCCTCAGCACGGTTCGGCAGCCTATCACCTTTTCGCCATTGGGTCTGTCAACGAGTGTCCAGGTGTCGTTGCTTACGAGAGACTTAATCTCGGCATACACAGCGTCTCGCCATTCATTACCGTCTGGACCTGAAACAGCCTGAGAAAGAGATATTTCAGAAGCGGCCATGGCAAACTGCGCGTCGAACCACTCCAGATCTTCGGCCATATTCTCTTCTTCGGGATTTTCCTCAACGGTCGCGGGCCGACTCTGTTGCAAAACCGGTCCTTTCATGTGGTACTGCTTAGCTGGTCGACCAGGTTTCCCGGTACGAATCTTCCGTGGACGTCCAGGACCTCGTACAAGCGGTTGATCTTCGTTGAAGTGGTCATCTTCATTTGCAGATGGTGGCGGATCGTCATCCTCGTCTTCATCTTCAGCCGTGATATCAGCATCTGCTGGATCTTCGGGTGCTCGACGATGGATCATTTCATCATTGTTTGCGATATCTATCCCTAGGTTTTGAAGTGAGTCATCATCTTCATTGAGAAGCTTCGTCCGACCATTTGTCGTTTCATTACTTATGAAGTCTTCGTAAGTGTTATTCGTGTCGAATCCATCCAGGAATTTCACATCCCTTGCGACAATGACTTTTCGGTCCTTCGGGATCCAGATGCGGTAACCCTTGGAAGTGTCAGCATAACCGACGAAAATGCCTTCGACGGTTCTGGGCTCGAATTTTCCCTTATTCGGATTCTTATTTAGAACGTGTACCTTACATCCGAATGATCTAAGATGACTTATGTCGGGCTTCTCGCCTTTCCATTGTTCGTAAGGAGTACATCCATCCAAACTCTTAGTGATGCAACGATTCCGTATGTAATTTGCAGTGTTGATAGCTTCTGCCCAAAATTGTGTCGGGAGTCCGGATTGTGCCAGCAGGCAACGAGCGGTTTCAATCAGCGTTCTGTTTTTCCGCTCGGCTACCCCGTTTTGCTCAGGAGTATGCGGAATGGTTAGGCGTCGTTGAATTCCGGAATCCTTCAATATACGATCCATGGCGGAGTTGCAAAACTCCTTTCCGTTGTCCGAATGAAAAGCCTTCACCTTGAGACCTGTCTGATTTTCGACGAAGTTCTTGAATTCGATGAATTTGCTTGTTGCTTCATCCTTACTCTTCAGAAAGTAGACTTGACACCATCTTGTATGATCGTCGATGAGCGTCATGAAGTAGCGCGCGCCTCCCGTTGAATTTACTCGCATTGGTCCGCAGAGATCAGAATAAATGATGTCGAGGCGGTGCTGTGATCTGTTAGCTCGAGATGAGAATGGAAAACTTGTTAGTTTCTGTGTGATGCATATTTCGCAGTTCGAAACTTTGGAGTTATCCTTCAGCTTGAATCCGGATGCTGCTTGAGTTTTTGACATTAGTAGTAAGTCTCTTAAGTTAAGATGGCCGAGGCGTTGATGCCAGATTTCGGTATCAGAGTATTTCTTCTGCGAGACTGTATTAGC
>JASTWP010001602.1:0-66035 GCA_030770255.1 Temnothorax ravouxi
TGTTAACATAAAGAGCTGTGATAATATCCACGATTGATTTAAGTTTTACATAAAGAAGCCAGCAATCATCTTCTTTGGGAATTAAATCGCCAATCATTAGTCCAAAATATCGGACGAAACACAACATTTCAGTGGAAGAGAACCTTAATTTTACACTAAGCAAGTGCTCTCTATTTATACGTGGCACAGTATTACCCGATTCTGTCGGGCCATAATCGAAATAAAATATTCGGTTATTCAAAGTTTCAAGGGACAAGTATTTTTTAACATAAACTAAGTTATATATTATAAGAGCTAAATCGTACGAACATAGTCCTTCCAACAGGTCATGCATAATGTCGAAGCAAATGCTTAAAATAAAAGAAAAACTAGGAATTATATCCCACACACATTGTTCTTTAATACCAGTCATTGCCAAGTTCTGTATGTTAACATCATCATAGTATGTTTGTACTGTTCGTAATTTTTTATCATCGAAAACAGTTGTAGTGGTCATTTCATTTCTATGTAGCTTACACATTCGACAAGGATAATTTGCATTAAATCCTTCGGATAGCCCACAAATGGAATGTATACCTAAATTATCCCCAAGCAATAAACACATGCTGAAATAAATGTGTTCTTTTTTTCCATTATGGGTTACAATTAATCCATTTTTCTCTAAATCAATCAGATCTTGAATTATTGGTTGAAATAAGTTTTTATTTCCATGAATCTTAGCATCAGATAAAAACAAACATCCTAAAAAAATATTTTCAAGCTTCGACATGTACTCTTGCGGAAGACATGCTATAGTATAGTATAGAGCTCCCAATTTATGATCACCCGCATGTGACCCTGTAATGTTATCGGGATCCATATCATCAAAAAAAAGAAAAAGTGGAATCACAGTTTTACCTTGAAAATGACTGGCTATCTTTTTTTTCCACATTTCAGCCTGAACAACATTAGTCAATGGTTCATCCCCAGGTAGCAAGCACTCGTCATTTTGACGTCAATTGACGTCAGAAGACGTCAAAATGACAGACTTTTGACGTCACTTGACGTCAAAATGACGAGTGCTTGCTACCTGGGTCCGTTTTGGTTAGACGTTCTAAATGTGACAAAATTGTCTGAAGACACCCTGGCAACTCAATAAAACGTTTTAAGACCTCCTTCATTGGGACATATTGCCCAACATCTAGTTCATGATTCATTATTGTTTTGTTACTCTTCGTTCTTGGTCGATAATAACTACCAATAATATAACTAACAGGAGCCACATACTGGTCACTATCTTTAAAAGCGTTTAGTCTTTGATGATCAGTTTGTAATCCATCAAAAATATTGTTACAGGCATCAAACATGAGACAAAGTTCCTGCAGATCTTCACTTCTGCGGTTAGGGTTTTGCAGTATATTAATAACTTTATTTTTTAACAAGTTAATGTATCCACTAGTCAAAAGTTCCGATGTTGAATCTACAATCTCTTGAACATGAGTTCTATTTAGAGTGTTAGAAGCATAAAGTTTTGAAACGAAAGCAAGAGAAGATGTCACTATAAAGCTTTCTTGAAATCATAACTTGAAATATCAAGATTTTCTACAGCATTTGTCTCACATGGTTCAAAGTCCATTGGAAAAGTTGGAGAGTCACTTTCATTTGGATGTTCTACTATATTTCTTTCAAGACTAGCCTCTAAAGACAATGTCGTGTTATGTGAACTATCGAAAAAATGGAAGAGATCTGACCATGTCTGATTTGATAAAATGAGATACAACGAGATCTGAAATTCAAGTAAAGTCAGATCTGATTGGATACAATTTTATCTCGCCAGATCTGCATGGTCATATCTAATCACATGCAGCCAGATATGCTGAACTTTAATCCGATTTCACCAGATCTGACCATTGCTGCCGTTCGATATTGAATCGCACATCCAATCAGATCTCTTCCGATCTAATCGGACATTATCTGATTGCTTCAGATCTCCTAAAGTACGAGCAGACATTATGCCTCAGATCTTGTCGGATCTGAGCAGACCTAGCCAGACATATCTTGATCTCACCAGATAAGACCAATCTTGGCTTACAAAGTTGTGTTGCTGATCCAATCAGATCTCTTTCGATCTTGCTGGATTTGAGCAGACCTAGTCAGACATATCTTGATCTCACCAGATAAGTCCAATCTTGGCTTACAAAGTTGTGTTGCTGATCCAATCAGATCTCTTCCGATTTTGTTGGATCTGAGCATATCTCGCCAGTATAGAACTTATAAAAATTTTGTTCTTAAATCGTTCATCATTATTTTTTACACCCAATGTTGGACATTATATCAAATATAATATTAACTCTGTAAAGGAGAAGTTTTTTTAAATAATTTTTTGTCAAAAAATCAATTAATTTTTATATTAAAAACAGTTTTCTCAATTTTGAAACATTAACATATATAATAAATATAGTCTCTGCCAATTTGATAATAATTGTAAATTTTGACACCATATTTAGAATTTATTATATCTAAATATTCCATTAAAAAAGTACCGTGCAAAATTAATTAATAATAGCTAATTATAAAAAATTAATGTGTATATGTATATATAAAACATAAATCTTTTAAATTATTTTGCAAACATTTATAATTTAAACTGATAAAATAATATAATCACATATAAACTTATATAGTCATATAAGATTATGTATGATCAGATCATAATGTTGCATCTCAAAGTATCCGATAGATGGCATCCGACGGAATCTGATTCTCGTATTTAAAATTTGATGAACAGTGGTATAAGAACGGTATCAGACACGGCAGTGTCGTGCTAAGTTGCGCCAAGTTATTTAAGTCGTGGAACGGCACAACTTTTGTATCGTGGAGTCCACTTTTATAATAAAGTGGCACATTTAAAAAATAACATTTGAAAACAACAATTTTCTGCAGTGGATGGACACCGGATGGGATCAGATCTACTCATGTCTGATTGGATCTGAGCAGATGATATAATAGATTATTCTCGTTACATATCTGACTCTATCCGCTAGGATCGGATCAGATCTACTCATGTCTGATTGGATCTGATCAGATAGGGCCAATATTTTGATCAAACCAGATTTGAGTGGATTGGATCTGATGAGATCTGCTCAAATCTGTTCAGATCTCTTCCATTTTTTCCCGGGGACTCTTTTAGAGTAACATTTTACTAAATGTCGTTTAAAGGCTCGCAATGAAGGACACATTTTAATACAGTTAGAAACAGGTCACAGCACTATGCGCTTGAAGAGGATAAAATACTTTTATGTGCGTAATTAGAGACGAAGGGGTCTTTGAAACACTTTGACATATATAGCAAGTTAGTCCCATAATGGAAGTCAGAATAATTATCAAATTATTAACAGATCACTTAATGTGAACTTTAATGTAAACACTATTAAAAAACCGTCGAATTAAAACTATTGATCATTGACTAAGTTCTTCAGCTGTTACGCAACACAATATACATCATAACAGTCATATAAGTAGCTTAGTTTAATCTATACAGCCTTTTTAACAATGGAGATCACTGAACTTCAAACAACTTAAGAAGTAGAAGTATTACATACAGCTTGAAATGACTTAACCAGTGCAGCTACTGCATAATTTTTTTTATCATAAGGAGTGGATATTCCGTACAACGCTTGCTGAACAAAAAGCCAAGCTCCTTTAGCCTCATATGAATATTCGGTATTAAGGGAGTGTATAGCTTTGAAACATACGTCAAATGCCTTCACAATGCTGTTGAATTTGTATTTAATGTTGTCTATGACAACATAACACGTATCAAATTTTTTTCTACAGAGGCTCCAACAATAGCAATAAAGGGTTGCACTCTTTTGTTAAGTTTTAAGGCCACTTCCTGTCTTCTCTTAATAGCAGGTATTAAATCTCCAGGTACCTGCATGTTAAAACATAAATAATTAAAAAACTTACTACAAATATAAAACAATGGTGAGGATAATGGGTGTTTACAAAGAAGCGCTGGGAGTTAATTTTTGGCCACAGATACGTAGCCTCTCTATAATCAAAGTATTTTATGTTCTGCCCCAATTGTCTCAAATAGTGATTGGGTTATGAAGATGGTGACTTTTGTCAAGAATCGAAAATTTTATTGTTTTTGAGAAAATATATTATTCAATAAATATAATAGTATATTTGTAGGTTTTTGACAAAATTGACTGTCTTGATAATCCTGTCACTACTTAAGGACTACTTTTAACAAACTCTAATTCTGGGACAATTAGAGTAGAACATGAAATTAAACTTTGATTATAGAAAGGCAACATATCTCTGGCTAAAAACTAACTCCCAGCGCTACTTCGTAACATTCAATAATTGTAAGAAAGATTTGTAGAAGATACAAAATGCATATGTTATCAGAATACATAATGAAAAATTTACAAATAGTATGTTAATACAGATAAATAATCTTACACTTGCTTGGAGGATAAAAGCATTCCGAGCTTCCGTAACATTGGCTTTCAACTTCTCCCCTGAGTGACATTTAATTTTATCACTAGGTGGAATCATATGAGGCAATAAAAATAATGTCAAAGCAGATGCTGATTCTATAATAAAATAAAATAGTTATAAAATTATGATTTTAAAATAGAACGAAGCATACAAAAAAATATTTTTAAATGCTCTTTTACGAACCTAAAAATAGCTTTTCATCATTTAATTTTTTAAATAATTTTTTCCCATATATATCTTTAATTTCTGCTTTCATCAACTGCTTAACCCTTTGCGGCATGGCGGGATAGAATCTATCCCACCTAGATTACCACCATTTATTCCGTTTTTAAGCCAGTTTTTAATCGATTTTTTCGGGTTTTTTTGTAATTTCAATATCGTAACATGTCAGAGAATCTAAAATTACACGCAATTGATGAATATTGTCACCGAATTTGTTGATATCAATAAACAAATGCTAAAAAATATCACTTTTTAAGCGAAAAATTCATTATTGGGAAAAGTATTTACCGAATTCATGTATAATATCATACATAGAGGTTTTCAGGGTCGCTGATCACGAATATGACCTCAGATTTTCAAATTTCAAAATGGCGGATCCAATATGGCGGAACGAATTTGTTAAAAGTTTCTTGATCAAGCTGAAATTTGTCACTCGGGGGTTTTCGGGGTCGCTGATTACGAATATGACCTCAAATTTTCAAAATTCAAAATAGCGGATTTAATATGGCGGACCGAATTCGTAAAAAGTTTTTTGATCAAGCTGAAATTTGTCACTTGGGGGTTTTTGGAGTCGCTGATCACGAATATGACCTCAGATTTTCAAAATTTAAAATGGCGGATCCAATATGGCGGACCGAATTTATAAAAAGTATATTGGATTCGCCGTTTTGAATTTTGAAAATCTGAGGTCATATTTGTGATCAGCGACCCCGAAAACTCCCGAGTAACAAATTTCAGCTGTTTTCCGTGTAAAGAAAAATGTATGCTTCAAAGGGTTAAGAACAGGCATATATCGTTCCCAAGCAAATACTAACACAGAATCTTTTTCTGGATATTTTTTACGAAAGTCGAGTTCAAGCTGACAACAAAAAACAGATAATTTTCCAGTGAGCAAAATTTAAAAAATATATCTCAAGAATACTTAAAAATAAAATTATAATATAAACTGGCTATGTGATATATTTTGCCAGAATATTTTTAGCAAAGTCACTTTGTTAGCACTAAAATGAGAGAAACAACTTTTAACCCTAGCTTATCCACACTCCGGTCCAGTGGACGCCTGAAGTGCTTCATTTTTCACTTTTCATATTTCTTGCATATTTTATAATAATTTCTATTTAAATCCATTTTATCAATTTGCTTTTATTATTAACAACTTATTTTTATTCGATATTTTTGATTCTTACATTACAAGCTTAAAAATATTAATTAAAATAAAAATAACAAGACAATATGTCGAGCAGTCTCACGGAATGGAGTGTAGCAAACTAAGGGCAAGAAAGTATGGCGAACTTAGATAAAAGTAAATATATATTGAAATTAAAAAATATATTAAAAAACGGATACCTAAAGCAATACGAAAGAAATAAAAAATGAAATGTAAAAATAAAAAATGTACATACTAAAGTATAGCCCTGAGGAAGTGATAAAACTTCTTATTCCTCATAATAATCACTTATTGGCAAAGGAGCACCTGTATCAGTTTTATTATCCACAAGTATTCTTTGCCTGAAGTCATATGTAATCTCCCAATTTCTTAAAATATCTGGCCAAGGTTCACGGCTGATCTTTAACCATCGGACTGCTATTTCAACAGTTTCATCATTTTCTACACAAAAAAAACAATAAAACACTCGACACATTTCTTTACACACACACACACACACACACACACACACACACACGCGCGCGCGCGCGCGCGCGCGCGCGCGCGCGTGCACATGAGGGAAGAGAAAGGGGAGGGAGGGAGGGGAGAGGGGACAAAGAGAGTTTTACTATACAACCAAATAAATAAAGTAAAACCTTTTTCCCATTACCTTCGATGGAAGATCGACTTTCAGGTTCTTCAGAATCATTTTCATCATCTTGCCTCGAGGGATATGCAACACCCAACTTTTTCAGTAACGATTTGGTATTTCGTACCTTATCTACGAGTTTTCCAGCGGCATTTTTTTGAGATGGACCATTTGTGAATGGCAGATAGTAATAGGTATCCTACAGAAAAATAAATTTAAAAAATAAATTTAACGAGAAATTTGAATTAAAAAAATTAATATGCCAATAACTGTACCCCTCCCAATTACTGTATCTATTACCCTATATATAGAAAACAATAACAATTCGAAGACAATACATTTTATAAGCAATAATTTTTGCAAAACAGAAATTTGGTTTATTCTAAAGGAACTTAATAAGAAACTGTCTTACTTCAGCTTCAGTAGGAAACACTTCACAGATTTTTTTGCTAACAAATCCAAATTCGTAAGATGAGGGCCTGGATAAAATAATTATGTTAATTATACATAGAGTTTCTATGCTACAAATATTAAAAACGTTTTAAAAATTTACACAAAACATACTTTTTGTTTATTTTAAGCATATAATTTGCTACGATATCTAAGAAAATTTCTCTTGCCTCTGCATTTAGAAAGCCATGTTGTTTATAATAAAATAATATTGCGTCACCTTTTATATATTCTTGCAAAATCTGTTCCAAATTCTATATGAGATAAGAATTTATTAACACACAGCGTAATGAAACATGAAATTCTCCAGTGTGCTAAAAGATATATATCTTTAGATATATATAACTTTTAGACATAAATGATGTTTGGATTCTATTTCCGTTTAAGCAACATAAAATAAGTATTGTAATTTACAAAATTAATGACAGAAGTTACCCTGACAATTAATCAGAAAAGTTGTGGTAAATGCACTTACCAGATTCTGATATTGTGTTTTTGCGAACCATTGACAAAGTCTTTTAGGTGTGCGATTCTCTTTTTCTATATCCTGTTGTGATCTCTTAGATGTATCCCTTTCTCGTACTTCTACATCAGAGTCACTTGGAGAATTCAAAATGGATGGCAACTCGATGACAATATTCTATTACTCTACAGAAGTAACGCTTAATTTCAGAGAGCATTCCGCTTCAAGTAAACATATTCCTCTTAATACAAGAGGAAAACCGTTAGAATAATATGTAATAGATTTTTGAGGAATAGTCCACTTATTGACAGAGGAATACTCTTTCTGTAAAACTTTCCGCTTAGAATATGGTATTACCGGAAATTTCACTTTGTAGATAGAATACTTTTTTTTATACTATGCGTGTACTTGGCGTCTTTTTTTACCTTTTTTTTTAAAAGGTATTTTTGTACGGATATTACGCCTTTTTGTAGTGTGTTACGCATCTTAATCTTATAAACAATATATCTGTAGGATCCGAAATCAGGATACGAAGTTCACTGGTAAAAGAGACTTTATTCGAAAAAAAAAAATTAAGACGTGGTAGTTTGACCGTTCTCGGAAGATTCTCTCTCTCGACTGCCTCTCCCTTCTCCTCTCTACTCGAGGCTTGCTTCTTCTTCTGGTTTCTCAGCGCTGCCAACCGCGGAAAATTCCCGGTTCCCACACTCGGCCATCCGACAACCGGCATCGACCTCGATGCCGCCCGATGCTTGGGTATGGTCCTCAGTGTCATAGTCCGTCAGTTCGTCAACGTTTAAGTCTACTCCTCGATGTTTCGGCCATGGCTTCATATGGTCATCTGAGGTACTTGTACGGTTGGGTCCCTCACACTCGCTAAGTTTCTCAACGATGTATCTGTCGTTTCGCAACTCAGTCTTTATTTTATAAGGCCCCAAGAACTTCGGTCGCACCTTGAGTCCGGGCCCCATCTGTGTCCGTTGAATAGCCACGACGTCTCCAACTCGATACTTAAATGGCTCCTTGCGCTTACGATTGTAAGTTTTTCGGTTCTCCTCTTGGATCTTTAAGATGTTTTCTTTGGCTTTGCGTCGTATTTCTGTCCTCTCTTGATTAAAAGTTTCGATAGTCGCTTCTTTAAGGAGTTCCCGTAATTTTAGATCGTCCTTCAATTGCATGTTTTGTCCGATCAGTAACTCGAATGGCGTCATACCAACACTGCGACAGAATGAGGAATTAATCGCTTGTTGTACTCTATTCAGATGTTTGAACTACTCCGCTGGATTCTGCAAAGACAACTTGGTTAGTATGGCAATAATGGAGCGATTGATCCTCTCCACTTGACCATTAGCACGTGGTACTCCGGTAGTTATCATTACGTGCTCTATATCTTCTGTTTCGCAATATTCACGGAAAGCACGTGAACTAAATGCTGTTCCTCGGTCCGTAATAATCCGTCGGGGATTCCCAAAAATAACCGCTTGCTTGCTTAGTCGGGTGATCACCTCGCCAGTTGTCGTCGATTTGGTCGGATATTTGGCCAGACAAACTTAGTGAATGCATCTATCACCACCAGGATGTGGCCGTAACCCTTCTTGGTTGATGGGATCGGACCCAAGTGATCCAAATGATAAGTCTCCAGTGGTTTGTCTTCCTTAGGTAGAGGTCGTAGAAAACCTTCAGCTCTGCCTTGTTTCCTCTCCGCTAACAGACAACGAATACAGTTACTGACAGTCTGCTGTACCTTCGCACGTAGATCCGGAAACCAATACTCCGCCCGTATCTGATATTCCGTGTTTCGCCATCCAAAATGACTCCGCTCATGTACTTGTAGAATTACTTCCGTCTGCATGGATTTGGGTACGACTAGTAAAAAATCGCCTTCATTTCGCTTGTAGAGAATTCCGTCTAGCAATACAAACTCTTGATCGCCTTGACTCTTCATAGACTTCATAATTCGCTGTACGTCAGGATCCTCCGTTTGTGCGTGTTTAACTTGTGCCGTCAGTGCGTCTTCAGCTTCTCGGAGAATAAGACACTCAATAGGGTTGCGACTGAGTGCGTCGGCATGTCGCATCAGAGTACCTGAACGATGTTCTACAGAATAGTTGAATTCTTCTAGTTCTAAAGCCCAATGCGCCACCCTTGGACATGCATCCTTCTTGGACATCGTTTGCACAAACGCCTTGCAATCCGTAACAATTCGGAAAAGTATACCCAACAGATATACTCGGAATTTGCGTAAAGCTTTGATTATCGCAAGCACTTCCAATTCGAAGCTGCTGTATCTCTCTTCGGCTCCTATAGTTTTCCAACTTGCGTAATACACGGGGTGTAACTGATTGTCCTCACCGTCTCTCTGCAACAAAATGGCTCCCAGGCCAAGTCGGGACGCATCAGTATGAAGTTCGGTAGTAGCGCCTACCTTATACAGCTTCAGCACAGGGTTCGTCGTTAACGCCGTCTTCAATTGGTTGAATGCTCTCCTTTGATCGTCTGCGAAGATAAATTTTGTCTCCATCTTTAATAACTGTGATAAAGGTCGGGCCATGAGTGCGTACTGCGGGATTAATTTGCGAAAATACCCCGTCAGCCCTAGGAAGCTCTGCACTGCTTTCGTCGAGGTAGGTTCAGGAAATCGTGCCACCGCTGACACTTTCTTCTCCGACGGCTTGACTGTTCCTGCTTCTATGATGTGCCCTAAATATTCGACTCGGGTTGTCATCAGACTACACTTACTCCAGTTTATTCTTAAACCGTAACTGCGTGCCGTGTTGAGAACTTCTTCTAATTTCTGCAGACCATCCTGCTCTCCTTCAGCTGGGATAATTAGATCGTCTAGGTAAGTTAGCACTGTACCCTTGGTTATTAATTCCTGAAACACTGCTTTAATATGCCGCTGGAACACCGCTGGAGAATTGCTTAATCCGAAAGGCACCATCAGGATCTCAAACTGTCCGTCCGGCGTGACGAAGGATGTATAATGAATACTCGGCTCGTCTATCGGCACGTGGAAGAAGCCATCCTTCAAATCCAGGAGTGCAGAATACTTTAGCTTTTGCCAGTCTGTCCAGCTGATCTTCCACCAATGGTAATGTAGGGACACCCGTTACGAGTACCGACAAGCGCGTGACGCGTTCGGACACACGAGCGTCGAGGCAGGCAGTCGGGGCTTTTCGCGAAAACTCGGCGAAGTAGAATAGGGCGGAAGTAGGGAGAGCGCGTGAGAGGCCGGGAAAAGAGAGACAGGCGACAGAGATAAGACGGCGATCACGGCGAACCGTTCCTTTTTGTAACGCACATCTTGATTCTAAATACATCTACTGTTATTGAACCGGCGTGCACCGTTTTTTCACCCAAATCCCACATCTTTTGGGGGCTCGTCCGGGATGTGAAAAGACAAGTGCGTGGACGTGAAAGGCGAAATTATACGACGAAAAACCGAATTCGTGTCTGACCACGTGTCCGGCACGAGGGAAGCAGCAAGACGGAAGACGAAAAGAAGGAGCCGTTAAGTAACGCCGAAGACGAAGACGAGAAGAAGAAAGACGAAGCGTCGAGTGGCGAAGCGACGGGTGAGGCTGCGGAACTACACGGACAATTTCCTGTAACGCCGAAGACGAGGGAAGGTAGGACGAAAGGGAAAAAAGTGAAAGGATTTGCAACACGCGCGAGGTGTAATCTCACCGGACGGTTCAAGAGTTTGAAGAAAAGCGGAGACGGCCATCTTGCTGCAAAGGGGCCAAGTCAAAAAAACGGCGAAATGATCGGCGGACACAAAAATGAGACGGGCACTGAGTCAGCAGCCGCGGAAAACGAACGACTCCGGCAAGAAATCGAGCGGCTGAAACAAACGCAGGCAGCCATGACAACGCAACAGGTATTACCGCTGGGCGCCATTGGCCCCTCCCCTAATCAAATACAATTTCGAGACGTCGAAAGCACGATATTAAAATTCAAAGGCGACGATATCTCTCTATCGATCGATCAGTGGATAGAACATATCGAAGAAGACGTGGCGCTGTATAATTGGAATTCGCTGCAAACATTGGTTTTCGCGAAAAAATCCCTCGCAGGCGTTGCAAAATTGTGGCTTGAATCTCAGGAAAATTTTCAATCATGGCAAGACCTGAAGAGGGCGCTTAAGGACGAATTTAAGACGAGAGTGGACAGCCGGGAGATACACCAGCTCCTCACGAAACGTCACAAGCTCGCGACCGAGTCGTACCAGGAATATATTTTGCACATGCGCAAAATCGGTAAGCGAGGAAATTTATCGGAGCACGAAATCATTCAATACGTAATCGATGGTATACAAGACTACGAATCGAACAAAACCATTCTATACGGCGCTAAAACGTATGCTGAATTTAAAGACAAAATGGTGTACTACGAGGCAATCAAAAGTAAAGTCGGTAAAGGAGGTCGCGAAAAGCCGGCGGCCAAGACGACGAGCGGCCATGAGTCAGCGACGAAAGGAGCGAGCAACACGGGACCAGCAGCGAAGGAAGCTTCCACTACCCCCACGCCGCGGTGTTACAACTGCGGCGAGACCGGACATCTCAGCCGAAACTGCGAGCATAAAGAGAGCGGAGCCAAATGCTTCAAATGCAACGAGTTTGGACACATTTCTCGCAATTGTACCAAACCTGGAACACGAGGCCCGAGCGCAGGAGGCACGAATCAGCCGGAAAAGACGAGCGGAACGACAGCGAGTACCAGCCAAATCCTGTGCGTGGGCGCAGGGCTCAACAGAGTCTACAAAACCATCCGAATCGGGGAGAAGGACGTCACCAGTCGCGTGGACACAGCGAGCGACTACCATCTGATGCGCGTGGACCAGTATTTGGAACTGGGTTCGCCAAACTACGATCCGGAAACCGAGGCTCTGAAGGGACCAAAGAACGTGAAGATCCGCACCATGGGTCGCTGCAAAATCGACACGGTGGTCGATAAAGTAAACTATCCACTTACCTACCACATTGTCAACGTCGACGACATTCCAGATCGCGTCATGATCGGTAGCGAAATATTAGACGTAGCCGAATTGCATATAAAAAAGAACGAGACGAAAGTAATAAAATTATCTGAAGGGGAAAATTCGATTCTCAACATAGAAATAGAAAACGAAATAAAAAACGTAGAGATCGGGTTAGACGTGAGCGTCGCGTGTCGTAACGAAGTAAAAAGATTAGTAGATTCTTACAAACCGAATAAAACGATAGAGTCGCCGATAAAATTAAAGATTATTTTGAAAGATGAAAAGCCAATCTGGCAAGGTCCGCGGAGACTTACAGAACGGGAAAAGCACGAAGTAGACGAACAAATCGGAAATTGGCTTGAGACGGGAATAATTAAACCGAGTTATTCGGAATTCGCGAGTCCGATAGTAGTGGCGCGCAAGAAAAACGGCGAAGCTAGAGTGTGCATAGATTTTCGAAATTTAAACAAAAAAATTGTGCGAGATCACTTTCCGTTGCCAATAATCGACGAGCAGATAGACAAGCTGGTGAACGCGCGAGTCTTTAGCACGCTAGATTTACGAAACGGATTTTTTCACGTGCGTGTAGACGAAGAAAGTCAAAAATATACGTCGTTCGTAACGCCGTCGGGGCAATATGAATTTCTCAGAGCTCCATTCGGTCTCTGCACATCGCCCACGGTATTTCAGCGATTTATTGTACACGCGTTCCGTGAATTAATCAAAGAAGGAATTGTTTGCGCATACTTGGACGACCTTGTAATTCCCGCGTTAGACGAAAACGACGCCGTAGCTAAATTAAAGCGAGTATTAGAAGTTGCAGCGAGTAACGGACTTGAGATCAATTGGGGAAAATGTCAATTACTTTGCCGAACAATCGAATATCTAGGATACGTTGTAGAGAACGGCACGATCAAGCCGTCGCCGAATAAGACGTTAGCTCTAGTCAATTTTCCGAAACCAAAAACTATCAAGCAAATACAGAGCTTTCTAGGTTTGGCAGGCCACTTCCGAAAATTTATCGGAGGATATGCGAACATCGTGAGGCCGCTAACCGATGCATTGAAAGGTGGACGACAAGGCGCAATCACGCTGGACGACGACCAATGCGAGGCATTCAAGAAGCTGAAGCAAATACTCACGGAACCGCCCGTCTTGCGTATTTACAACCCGAAGCACGAAACAGAATTGCACACGGACGCTTCACAAGAAGGATACGGAGCAATTCTTTTGCAACGCTGTCCAAACGATCGGCAGCTGCATCCAGTGCAGTATATGAGTCTCAAGACGACCGACGCAGAAAGAAATTATGCAAGCTACGACCTGGAGGTCCTAGCGGTGATAAAAGCTCTACGCAAATTTCGTGTATACTTACATGGTATAGCTTTCAAAATCGTTACAGATTGCTCAGCCTTCGAGAGGACGATGGAGAAGAAAGACATGGTCCCGCGTGTGGCTCGATGGGGCATGTTTCTCACAGAATTCGACTACACGATTGAGCATCGGCCAGGCAAGAGGATGATGCACGTCGACGCGTTGAGCCGATATCCCGGAGTATACGCAATACGAAACGACTTTGTCGAACGACTTAAAAGAGCGCAAGACACGGACGAACGAGTAAGATTGATACGACAGGCACTGTTGACCGGAAGCTACAAAGGTTACGTCGTCGAGCATGACCTTCTGTATAAGACGAGCGAGACCGATAAATTATTGGTCATACCGAAGGGAATGCAAACCGAGGTCATACAGCGAGCCCACGAGATCGGACATTTTGGCGTTCGAAAAACCGAGAACTTGATCTCTGACAAGTACTGGATCGATAAACTACGAGAAAAAATCGAATTTTATATACAGAATTGCATTTCGTGCATTCTAGGATCAAAAAAAGGAGGAAAACCCGAGGGATTTCTGAATCCCATCCCGAAGGAAGATTTGCCGCTGCAGACGCTTCATCTGGACCACTTAGGACCGTTGGAATCTACCAAGAAGAATTATCGCCATTTACTCGTCGCAGTAGATGCGTTCACAAAATTCACGTGGATTTTCCCGACGAAATCCACCGGAACAAACGAAGTACTGGACAAATTACGAATCATGCAACAAACATTCGGAAACCCGAGAAGAATAGTGACTGACAGGGGAACAGCATTCACGTCGAATGACTTTCAAGACTATTGCGAAAAAGAGGCAATTCATCACACGCTGATAACGACAGGAATGCCGCGGGGCAACGGCCAAGTCGAGCGGATTAATCGGATCATCATTACCACCCTAACGAAGCTTTCGATCGAGAACCCATTGCATTGGTACAAGCATGTGAGCAAAGCGCAGCGTGCCATCAACTGCACACACCAACGAAGCATAGGAGTATCGCCGTTCGAGCTACTAACGGGGACGAAGATGAGAACGAACGAGGAACCGCAACTGCAAGAAATCATCGAGGAGGAAATTGTAAACACATTCGTCGAGGAAAGAGAAGAAATTCGAGCGAAAGCGAAGGAGCAAATACTGACCGTGCAGGAGGAGAATCGAAGAGGATTCGACAGAAAAAGGAAAGCCGCGAGGAAATACACCGTGGGAGATCTCGTCGGTATCCGCAGAACTCAGCTCGGACCAGGATTAAAGCTACGAGAAAAAACTCTGGGGCCATACCGGGTTACAGAAATAAATCCCAATGATCGTTACGAAGTAGAAAAAATCGATGGCGAAGGGCCTCAGAAAACAACGACCGCGGCCGACTCCATGAAGCCGTGGAAGAACTCACACGCCGAAGACTACGATTCAATATCGTCTGGGGCAGACGATTATCAGGATGGCCGAGATGTAGGGACACCCGTTACGAGTACCGACAAGCGCGTGACGCGTTCGGACACACGAGCGTCGAGGCAGGCAGTCGGGGCTTTTCGCGAAAACTCGGCGAAGTAGAATAGGGCGGAAGTAGGGAGAGCGCGTGAGAGGCCGGGAAAAGAGAGACAGGCGACAGAGATAAGACGGCGATCACGGCGAACCGTTCCTTTTTGTAACGCACATCTTGATTCTAAATACATCTACTGTTATTGAACCGGCGTGCACCGTTTTTTCACCCAAATCCCACATGGATATCTATCTCGTACTATCTTCCGATTCAAACACCGGTAATCGACACACAACCTTGGCTCTCCATTCTTCTTCTTTACTAGCACGATGGGACTAGCGTATTCCGAACGACTGGGACGGGCTATCCCCTTGCTGATCCATTTATCAATAATTTCGCTCACCATGCTTCGTTGTTCCGCTGATAACTTTCGTGAGTTCTGATGAACGGGCACCTCGTCTTTAAGTATCAGGTGCATTTTCACGCCACTATCTTTTGTCTTCTCGGGACGATAATTTTGCACCATCTCTCGCACGCGTTCTTTCACCTGGACATCTTCTATGTGGTTAAGATTAATCTCGTCTTTCGCTCTTTCGTCTTCTTCGTCTTGAATGTTGACACATAAAACTTCTGACCACGCCGTTTCTTCTTTCGTCACATCCGTGGAGGTTTTCGATTCTTCGTTGTCGAATTCCGTCAACGTTGCCTTCTGTTTTCGTATACGGATCTCTGCGAAATCGGACAATTCGCCACCTAAGAGAAAATCGTGCGTCGTGAAGTGATCAGGCACTACATTGATGTCCAGCGTAAGGGTAAGACCGTCTATTGTCACATCCGCCGTAAACCTTCCTAATGTGCTGCAATCCGTGATACCCATGCCGTCGAATTTCATTGTTATGGGCCGGATCTGGAGCACCGATTAATACATAAAAGCTTGATCGCATTAAGTGCAAATCACTACCGGAATCGATTATTGCCGTTACGTCTTTATTTAAAATCTTCACATCCTTGTATATCTTCTTGTCGTCGCGTGATCGTATTGTGTCGACCCTCTTCGGAGTAGCATCTTTGTTTTGTGCCTCCGATCCTTTCGGACATTTCGCCGCAATGTGGCCGAATTCACCGCAAGAATTGCACTTCGATCCCTTCGCCTTATGCGGACACTCCTTGCCCAAATGCTTCGTATCGCCACAATTATAACACTTTCTAGGGTTAGAAGTCGCCGTCACTCGATTGCCACTGTTTGCCATCTTGTCCTTGCCCGCCGTCTGCGGTCGATGCTTTGCCTTATTTCTATTGGTCCGTTGCGTCTCATATTGTACAAACCTCTGCCGTAATTCTTTGATTGTTGTCGCGTTGTATAAAATAGCCTTGTTGGATTCTTCGTTTTTCACGCCGTCTATTATGTATTGTATCTTAGCTTCTATCTCTATCTCCGCATGACTCGCCAACTCTAACACGCGATAAATGTACTCTTGAAACGTTTCATCAGTTTTTTTCGTCACTGCACTC
The DNA here is from genome assembly GCA_030770255.1 of Temnothorax ravouxi. NCBI lineage: Eukaryota > Metazoa > Arthropoda > Insecta > Hymenoptera > Formicidae > Temnothorax > Temnothorax ravouxi. The sequence goes on from JASTWP010001602.1 coordinate 16,770, forward strand.
AGTTCTTTGTGTATTTGTCTACTATTTAATGTTTTGTCGAACTCCTCGACAAGCGCTCTCTTGAGATCGCGATACGACTGCGCATGACACTCGAAATTAGCGAAAAGCTTCGCGGACCCGCGCAATAACCTTTTCACATATATAACTCTTTGCGCATTCGTCCAAGAACACAATTCGGCCGTCTCTTCAAATAGTACGAACCACCTACGTACACTTTGTGTGCCATCTCCACTAAAAGTCTCTAGCGCATCTTTAACATCCTTAAATGTCAGTACCGTTCTCGATCTATTACGCGTTTCCTCGCGCGTGATACGGTCATCGTCAACAACAATGTCTTCATTGGCTCGTGGTATTTCTAGTTCGCGAATCGGAGTCGATAATCTCACACCGCCATCTATCGCGCCGCGCGTCACGCTCGCCGCACCGCCGCGCGCAACATTCCCTATATTGCCGCGTAAAACGCCTGCTACGCCGCCGCGCGCGCCCTCTATGTTCCCGCCTTGATCGTCACGTTGCATAATATTGCCGCGTAAAACGCCCGCCATGTTCCCGCCTTGATCGTCGCGTTGTATAAAAGTATCATCCGCGTCTTCTTCGTCTTCCTCGTCGCTCGAGTCGTCCTCGTCGTCCTCGCCCCGCCGCAGAGCCGCCCGCAATCTTTCACGGAGAACCGGCTTTGTTCCCGACACCTGTAATACCAGCTCGCGTAATCGGCTCTTCAATGTGTCCTTCTTTAATTTCGTCAAATCTTCGTCGTCCACCATTAGCGCGTTTTTGCCACCGGAAATTCCTGACGTCTCATCCGTCTGCGATAAATTCCCTTTTGGCTCTAAAGCCTTTCGCAGCCTTTCGCGTAACGCCGCCCGGTCACCCGTCGTTGGCAATCCGAGATCCCGGAGTTTCTCCGCTAGCTCGTTAACCGGCATTTCGGACAGTGCATTTGCCGTGCTCGTCGTATCCGTCGTATTCGCCATGTTCGCCGTACTCGCCGTTGACTCGCCGTTTCAATACGCGTGACTTCTCTTCTAGTAACACGTAATCGCACCTCACCGTATCTGCCACCTCGCAGAATCTGCCGCCTCGCAGAATATAGTTTTACCGCGTCGTCACTCAGACAACGTTGTCCCGCCTTATGGACTCGGTTCGCCGTGTCGTCTCCCGAGTAACGACAGTTACTTCTCTCGCACCAGAAAATTCCGTCCGCAACACTATTTCCGTCGCGGTTCCGACTCGTGATCCCGGACGAGCCCCCAAGTTTGTAGGATCCGAAATCAGGATACGAAGTTCACTGATAAAAGAGACTTTATTCGAAAAAAAAAAATTAAGACGTGGTAGTTTGACCGTTCTCGGAAGATTCTCTCTCTCGACTGCCTCTCCCTTCTCCTCTCTACTCGAGGCTTGCTTCTTCTTCTGGTTTCTCAGCGCTGCCAACCGCGGAAAATTCCCGGTTCCCACATATCTTATAATCTTATAAACAGTATATACAAAGTATGAAGCTGAAAGTGTTACGGACTATTATTTCTAAAGAAAACAACAATTTAATATTTTGCTTAGTTTTTTAAAAATAATAATCTGTAACCCTTTTAGTTGTACACCTTGTATATATTTTTCAATTTCAACATAAAACATAATCGCAATATAACATGATTAATGTTAATAAGTCGTTAACTATAAAATTTTGTATTTATTTTTATTCGCGTGTCTTACTGAATGTTGTTCGCAATTGTATATGTACCGATGTCTACAGGTATCGATGTTTTTGATAATTACAAATGGTCACCTGTAACACGTGTCTGAAACTAACCTGATTTGTTTATTCTTTTATTTCCTTCAATTAATCGCAAATTAATTCCATTTGATAAAAGCAATTCTGTCAAATTTCTCATATATAACGCATCGTTTATAATTTTCTATTAATTATAAATATTAAATAGTACGATATATATTCGTACTCACATCCTTGAAAATTATTTCGGGAATTCGAGCGAATGTCACAACTAGATAAAATTATCTTTCATATTTTGACAGTTGAGTAGGAACATATTTAAGTTGGCGAAAAATGATTCTCTGAAACCGCACGTGTGTGTAAATAATTCAGTAGAAAATATATAATCTTTATTTCAAAATACATTTGCACATTACGTACCAAAAATATATAATATGATAACGTAGTTTTTGCTATTCAATTGATTGAATTTTAGAAAAGAAAAAGATTTAAAAGTATATAACTATGACAGTTAATAAAGAGACACTACGTTTACATGGCACTGTTGATCGGGTTTTATAACATCGGTAGTTCTTAGGCCAGTCAATCACAACTATTCCATTCTTCTGAAGAATGATTACGATTGGTCTTCCTGACAACTACCGATGTTATAAAACCCGATTAACGGTGTCATGTAAACGTAGTGCAAATTGAAACATATATATTTAATTGCCTGCTCATTAAATATAAAGTGCAAACACATAGAAATTGTATATTTTTCTATACTTAAATGCAATAGAAAGAAATAATTAAACAAGTATCCTTGCATAGGAATATTATGCATAATTTTTACAAAACATATTTAAGATTCGCGCAATTGAGATATATAATAAAATTAATAACGATTCTATAAATCTTAGGTATATGTTAATAATACGACATGATCTTTTTAATCATGAAACTTACAAACTAACGGAAAAAGATTCGTATCCTAAATGCTAATAATTTTTATCATAATACTGAAAATATATGGATAGAAATATATATAATAAATAATAACATAATTAATGATATACAAGAGCTTTTGTCGCGCATATCGATTTTCAATAATAAATAGATATTGTAACAAATACGTTTTACGTTCATTCGAAAACAAATTATGTGTACACATAATAAAAATCGTATGAATTAAAATTATGTGTATACACATAATAAAAATGCGGAATTATTTTTGTCAGACATAATTTTAATTCATCCAATTTTTATTATGTCAAGACAATTTTAATTCATCCAATTTTTATTATGTCTAGACATAATTTTAATTTGTCCAGTTTTTATTATGTTTAGACATAATTTTAATTCAACGAATTTTTATTATGTCATAGCATAATTTTAGTTCTGCCGCTAGGGAATTTTTAAATTGATTCTTATGAATCAAGCTTGAATTCGATGTCTAGGTATCCCAGGTTGCCGATAACGGGTTACAAATAGTGCGCTCCATAGTTTTCGGTGTCCAGGTGTAATAATACGTTGAATTCGATGTCTAGGTGTCCAACGTTGCCGATGACGAGATCCACATAGTGCGCTCCGTAGTTTTCGGTGTCTACGTGTATTAATACCTCAAATTCGATATCTACGTGTCCTACATTCGGATTTAAAGTTATTAATACATCTAGACACCAAAAACTACGAAGCGCACTATGTGGACCTCGTCATCGGCAACCTGGACCACGTAGACATCGAATTCGAGGTATTATTACACCTAGACACCAAAAACTACGAAGCACGCTATCTGGACTTCGTCATCAGCAACCTGGGACACCTAGACATCAATTTCAAGGTATTAATACACGTAGACACCGAAAACTACGGAGCGCACTATGTGGATCCCGTCATCGGCAACCTGGGACACGTGGACATCGAATTCAAGGTATTAATACACGTAGACACCGAAAACTACGGAGCTCACTATCTAGACATCGTCATCGGCAACCTGGGACACCTATACATCGCATTCAACGTATTATTACACCTGGATACCGAAAACTACGAAGCGCACTATGTGGACCTCGTCATCGGCAACCTGGGACACCTAGAAATCGAATTTAAGGTATTAATACACGTAGACACCGAAAACTACGGAGCTCACTATCTAGACATCGAGATCGGCAACCTGGGATACCTAGACATCGCATTCAACGTATTATTACACCTGGACGCCGAAAACTACGAAGCGCACTATGTGGACCTCGTCATCGGCAACCTAGGACACCTAGAAATCGAATTCAAGGTATTAATACACGTAGACACCGAAAACTACGGAGCTCACTATCTAGACATCGTCATCGGCAACCTGGGACACCTAGACATCGCATTCAGCGTATTATTACACCTGGACACCGAAAACTACGGAGCTCACTATCTAGACATCGTCATCGGCAACCTGGGACACCTAGACATCGCATTCAACGTACGATTACACCTGGACACCGAAAACTATGAAGCGCACTATCTGGATCCCGTCATCGGCAACCTGGGACACGTGGACATCGAATTCAAGGTTTTAATACACGTAGACACCGAAAACTATGAAGCGCACTATCTGGACCTTGTCATCGGCAACCTGGGATACCTAGACATCGAATTCAAGTTTGATTCATAAGAATTGACTTAAAAATTTTCTAGCGGCACTTTCTGCCAAGGGTAGAGAACTTTCTTTTCCGGCAGCGGTGGTAATACGATGTAAGGATACGAAATCTCTCTAGATATACATGAAGCAATTGACTCAATATATATAATACCTAATTTATCTAAATAGAAATCTTCCTCCTGACCGATAAGTCTATCGACCTATAATTTATCTACTAGATCGTTCGAAATACGCGCGCGATATCGAAACTGGCGATACCTGCGCCGCCAGTGTCGAAAAAGTGAAAAGGACGCGCGACTCCAGCGCCATGAAAGTGACACTAGAGAGAATGATGAGTAGACAACGACGACGTTTCTTAAATAAAATTTTCACATTTTGGACTTTTCGTCGCAATATCTCCGCTCGTAGGGCACGTAGCGGAATATTATAAGAGAAACCCCCCCTATTTTAACCCCAACTATCGATCAAGCCTACTTAGAACTTGATCCGTTCACTCGTTATCGAGATCTCAACATCTCGGGTACTCGCAACCCGTCGCGTCGCGTAAAAGAGTCACGGTGCGGTCTCGCTTCGCGTGTACTTGGCGCGAGACACTACCGTGTCTCTTGATTTTATTTAAAAATGTGATTAATATTTTTAAAATGTGATTAATATGTGAATAATATCTATTTTATTTAAAAAAACTAAAACTACAATTCGAGGAATATTAATATTTCAAAATAAAAAGAAACTAAAACCAATAACTGCAACCGAAAACCAACCTGTTGCACAATTCAAGAAGTATATTAATATTTCAAAATTAAAAGAAAAAACTAAAACTAATAACTGCAACCGAAAATCGATTTCTTGTCAATTCAGAAAGTATTAATACTTCAAAATAAAAAAAATTATAACTAACCGAAAATTGATTTCTTGCACAATTTAAGAAATATTATAATATTTCAAAATAAAATATACAAAATTTACGAAAACTAAGCTTCCTCTATGAGGAAGCAAAACTAAAACTAATAACTGCAGTCGAAAATCGATTTATTGTCAATTCAGAAAGTATTAATACTTAAAAAAAATTATAACTAACTGAAAATCGATTTCTTGCACAATTTAAGAAATATTAATATTTCAAAATAAAATTTACGAAGACTAAGCTTCCTCTATGAGGAAGCAAAACTAAAACTAATAACTGCAACCGAAAACCGATTTATGTTGCATAAATCAGAAAAATTAATAATACTAAATAAGAGAAAAAGTAACATAAATAATTGCAACCAAAAACCGTTAATCTGGTGCACAATATAAGAAGTATGCTATGAATCACTGTGCAACGAACTACACTATCGAACTGTCAGTTGCTTACTGCGCTGGGCAACAGTCTATGCGAGCTTCGTTGTTGACATTCTCGCGCATCGCGCCGTTCATCTATTTTTCGTATTATTGCTATCGCGAGGCTGGCGCTTTTGCTATCGCGCCAACCTCCTTAAGGTGATGCGATGGAGCCGTCTGTATAACCGACAAAATTATCATTTTCTATGTTATCGACTATATCTGTCCTTGTATAGACAAAGATATAGACAAGGATAGCACGCTACATTGCACGCACACATACGCACGATGCACATCGACATTATACTTTTATATTACGCTTCCAAATCTTGATTTGGAGGGTTTATCGATTTTTTTCTTGTTGTGCAATTCGGGGGAACTTGTTTTCGCGTTCGTACCAATGGTATGTGCATCTCTTATATGAAATACATCTTGTGACGAGCTGACAGCTCGCCGTAACTCGAGACGCCATATTGGGATAAAAGTAGGATAAGAAAATCTGTACTTCCGTAATTTTTTCTCGTTTTCTATATAAAATCGGAGTTCCCTCGAATCATTAATGTATGTACATACTGCAATTCTGGAGAAGGATTTTTAATTCTGTCAAATTAATACGACGCTACGTGCCGACAAAAAATGCCGGTAAAACAGACGGCTCCAGCATCCCCTTAAGGAGATCTTGCAGCCGTATGATTTACCGACATTATCGTTTTTCGATGGATCTTTTAATTGGCTTTACAGAATTGCAAGTTTTTGGTCTAGAATTAAAGTACGCACAAAAATCTTGGGTAGAAAACGCAATTTTATATCAAAAACACAAAAAAATTGAAAATATTACTTATTTGGGCACATACGCAGCTGTCACCTGACGACAATATTTGCTTAAAACAAAATATCTGCAGTTTATACATACATAATTTTTATTATCTGCCCTTGGGAAAACATGTAGGAATAATATCGTGCAAGTAGAAGTAAGATTCAATGCGTACAAAAAAAGATCCATCGAAAAATTATTTTACTAATGCCAGAGAGAAACCTGAGAGCGAAACGACGTAGTTGAGTTGCACTTTCTCAGGTGGCGCGTCGGAACACGCGACACACAAAAATTGACGAAAAATGCCGGGATATGTATATATATATATGTATATACGTTATATTTATAAATGTTTATAAATGTAACGTAGCGCATCTCGTCGATTTGCCAACTCGAGATTCGGCACTCGGCGAGACACCGTACGCGATACCCGAAATGCGTGGCATCGTGGTGATCGTGGCAACGTCGCATAACCGGCGCGTGCCAAAGCAGCTACGTCATAGACGGAGACAACCGAGACAGTAAATCGTATGTCTGTCCTTCTCTCCTCGCTCGAAGCTTGCCGAGCGCCGGGCCGGCCGAGCGCGGCCGCCGCGGCCACAGCATATCCCCTCTAACTGGCTAGTTCGGACACGAACCATTAGCACGGACGCAAACCATGTGCGCGGTTACCGAGCGAAACGACGTAGTTGAGTTGCACTTTCTCAGGTGGCGCGTCGGAACACGCGACACACAAAAATTGACGAAAAATGCCGGGATAGCCTCTCTCAGGTTTCTCTCTGGTATTACCATCGCTGCCGGAAAAAAAGGTTCTCTACGCTTTTGGCAGAAAGTGCCGCTAGGGAATTTTTAAGTCGATTCTTATGAATCAAGCTTGAATTCGATGTCTAGGTATCCCAGGTTGCCGATGACGAGGTCCAGATAGTGCGCTTCATGGTTTTCGGTGTCCAGGTGTAATAATACGTTGAATTCGATGTTTACGTGTTCCAGGTTGCCGATGACGAGGTCCACATAGTGCGCTCCGTAGTTTTTGGTGTCTACGTGTATTAATACCTTGAATTCGATGTCCACGTGTCCCAGGTTGCCGATGACGGGATCCAGATAGTGCGCTTCATAGTTTTCGGTGTCTACGTGTATTAATACCTTGAAATTGATGTCTATTATAGGTGTCCCAGGTTGCTGATGACGAGGTCCAGATAGCGCGCTCCATAGTTTTTGGTGTCTAGGTGTAATAATACCTCGAATTCGATGTCTACGTGTTCCAGGTTGCCGATGACGAAGTCCACATAGTGCGCTTCGTAGTTTTTGGTGACTAGGTGTATTAATAACTTTAAATCCGAATGTAGGACACGTAGATATCGAATTTGAGGTATTAATACACGTAGACGCCGAAAACTACGGAGCGCACTATGTAGATCTCGTCATCGGCAACGTGGGACACCTAGACATCGAATTCAACGCATTATTACACCTGGGGGTCGATTGTGTATCTTGAAATGAGGTGAAAATTACAAAAGTGAAAAAATTCACAAGCGTATCTACGATTTTATTTGTCGAAATCTAGTAAAATCTGTTCACTTTTGTTATTTTCACCTCGTTTCAAGATACACAATTGATCCCCTGGACACCGAAAACTATGGAGCGCACTATTTGTGACCCGTTATCGGCAACCTCTGGGATACCTAGACATCGAATTCAAGCTTGATTCATAAAAATCGACTTAAAAATTCCCTAGCGGCAGAACTAAAATTATGTCATAACATAATAAAAATTTGTTGAATTAAAATTATGTCTAGACATAATAAAAACTGGACAAATTAAAATTATGTCTAGACATAATAAAAATTGGATAATTTAAAATTATGTCTTGACATAATAAAAATTGGATAAATTAAAATTATGTCTGACAAAAATAATTCCGCATTTTTATTATGTGTATACACATAATTTTAATTCATACAATTTTTATTATGTGTACACATAATTTGTTTTCGAATAAACGTAAAACGTATTTGTTACAATATCTATCCATTATTGAAAATCGATATGCGCGACAAAAGTTCTTGTATATCATTAATTATGTTATTATTTATTGTATATATTTCTATTCATATATTTTCAGTATTATTAGAAAAATTATTAGCATTTAGGATACGAATCTTTTTCCGTTAGTTTGTAAGTTTCCTTTCTAAAAAAGGGCATGTTAAGTCGATACTCGCATATCTCGAAGTTTTTTGTTGCCGCTTTTCCGCGATGCCAATTGGTTCTCTCGCTGTGCTTATTTCATTTGCAGCTGTCATCGTATATATTTTGACAGTTGTGTGTATCAAGAAGTTAATAGTGTAATAGTAATAGCATAATGTTAAAGCTAAATAGCGCGCGCGAAACGCGCGTCTGTGGTATCTAGAAAAAAAACCGATTTTTTTAATTTTTCTAATTCTTACGGGTAAAGGAATTAAAAAAAAACGGTTTCCAGAACATCGGTAACGAAAAAATACACACTCTATAGCACTCTCCGGAAAATTCTACCCCTATTTCATATACAATTCGTTAAGATTTGGTTAATTAGTTCTGGAGTTATAGAAATTTCGGTAAATTTGGCACATACACACACACATACACACTATAACTCCAGAACTAATTAATCAAATCTTAACGAATTGTATATGAAATAGGGGTAGAATTTTCCGGAGAGTGTTATAGAGTGTGTATTTTTTCGTTATCGATGTTCTGGAAACCGATTTTTTTAATTTTTATAATTTTTACGGGTAAATGAATTTAAAAAAACGGTTTCCAGAACATCGGTAACGAAGAACTATACACTCTATAGCACTCACCGGAAAATTCTACCCCTATTTCATATACAATTCGTTAAGATTTGGTTAATTAGTTCTGGAGTTATAGAAATTTCAGTAAATTTGGCACATACACACACACAAACACACATACATACATACAAACATTTTTTAAAATTGCAATTTTTCGACGTTTTAGAACATTCTGAACACGTTCAGAAAAACAGAAAAAAAATTTTTTTTGCGAAAACAGCTTTTTCTATGAGGAAGCAAAATGTAAAAAACTTGGAAATATTCGACAAAATTCCAATTTACATTACGTTCTCTAACAGTTCCATACTTTTTATCTGGAAATACAATATTTTTAACTATGATAAATGATAAAAGTATATAATTAATATATAAAATATTAATAATATGAATGATAAAAAAATCAAAAATATTCATAATCCCTACACAATATTATAATATCATAAACGTTAAATAATAACAATAACAACAATTATGATCTTTAAAAATTTATAATATTAGATAGTATCCAAAGTATAAATAAAAGCGTGACGCTCTGTCCTTGTTTACGGCGCGCATTTCAAACGCCACGCTCGATCTGACTCGCGCGTTGAGTCAAAAATCATGATCAGCCTGGGTTTTGCAGGGGCCAGGGCAAATCAGCGGGGTATTTTCTGAAAGGGAATTTGATGCTCTTTCGAATGAAACAAGTTTCGTCCATAAAAGCGATGGACCCAAATCGCTTAGAAATCCAATTGTTAATAAATTTTTATTGCTCATAACGCAGGGGGTACGAGTTTGGCTGACAATCGTTTATGATAATACGACTTATAAACTACCTTTTGCAAGTAAATTTATCCATAAAAGCGATAAACCCAAAATTTTGCGGTGGGCTCTCGGACTATTAGATCTTCTGGCAAAATGGTTCTAGCTGTTGCTTCATCAGGCATAGCAGCAACGTTATTAAGTGATGGAAAAACGGTACATTCCATTTTCAAATTACCCCTAAACGTAACTGTATAGCAAGAAGCTGTTTGCTCAATACATAAAAATGGACTACTAGGTCCATTTTTAAAGTATTACAAGAGATCTCCTTACTTATATGGGATGAATGCGCATTGAGCCATAGGGCACATATGGAAACGATCAATCGAACACTCCAAGTTTTGAGACATAGTGAAAAATTAATGCTGGCGTAACTTTAGTTTTTGCAGGCGATTTTCGACAGACATTACCTGTAATTGTAAGGGAAACCCGCGCTGATATAGTCAAAGCATGTTTGAAATCCTCGGCAATGTGGAGTACCATACAGACATTTGAATTGCGAACCAATATGAGAGCCAATTTAGGAGGAGGAGAAAATGATTTTACGACAAAGTTACTGCACCTTGGCGATGGAAATATTTCTAATAATAATGGTTTAATAGAAATTGACCAAAAACTGGGACAAGTTGTAAATAGTACAAATGATTTAATTATGAAGATTTATCCAAATGTGGAATGTTTATTGCAGAAAAATTATAAATGGTTGTGTGAAAGAGTCATTGTACCCCTAAGAAAAAAATCTGGGAATGACATTAATAATATTATTTTGAAAAAAATACAAGGGAATAATAAAAAGTACAAATCAATCGATAATGTGGTTAACATGGAAGACACAGTATATTATCCCCAAGAATTTTTGAATAGTTTAAATCCGTCTGATCTTCCACCATACCGTTTGATTTTGAAGATTGGTATACCAATCATTTTATTGCGCAATTTAATTCCACCAAAATTATGCAATGGTACGCGACTTCAAATTAAAGAATTGCGTAACAACGTCATTGAAGCCACTATACTTACCGGTCCCGCAGAAGGAAAGTTAGCGTATATTCTGCGTATTCCAATGATTCCAAATGACTTACTATTTTCCTTCAAACGTTTACAATTTCCAGTTAAAGTTTCTTTTGCGTTAAAGATTAATAAATCACAAGGACAAACTTTCAAATTTGTGAGCATAGATTTAAGAAAAGAGTGTTTCTCACACGGACAACTTTATGTTAATTTATTTTGAATAGGATACGCTAAAAATATATATATTTTGATACCAAAGGGAAATAAAACAAAAAATATAGTATATTCAGAAGTCCTAATAAGTCAGAACTCCGCACCAAAGCACTTTTGGCAAATTTTCTCTCACAGATTGTTTCGGCAAAGGACCAAACAATATTAATTCCTGATGAGACTATTATAAAAAATGGAACTTGTAAAATTCTCTCCAAAAAACGTTATATAGAAAAATAGTGGATTAAGCCTACTGGAGACACCGTAGGCCTTAATGACTCAATAGTGTGAAACTTGAATAGAAAAAGACCGGTTACGACATGTTTAATCCATGAAAACATTTATGCGGTCCGATTTGAAATTAGAGGTATTTACAAATTACGAATATCAATTTCATTCAAGTGTAATAATTGGGAAAATAGATGCAATATGTGATCATTGTCATGTAAAAAAGTTTAAAACTTAAGCACCTAGAATGTGTTATTCATGCAGAAGAGTTAAACTACCGTCTTTAAATCAACCACCCAACACACTCCTTAGTGCTGGTCTACAACCTTGCTTTAAAGGATATTTAAGCTTTAAGCCGTAAGAAATTAACCAATCACAATGGAATGTGAGGAGAATACTCGATTGTGATTGGTCAATTTCTTACGGCTTCGAGCTTAAATATTCTTTAAAGCAAGGTTGTAGACCAGCACTTATGTTTGTCCACAATAAGGATATTGAAACACAAATAAAGTCGTTTCAAGAAAAACGACTCCCAGGCAAACCCCGGGTAACCAGCTAGTAATTAATATATTGAACCATTGATTCTAATACTATTGTTCGAAAAACGTCGAACTCGGTGCGAATTTCAACGCGATCATACTCCCCCCCTCCGCCCGCCCTACGGCGCGCGGCGGCGTCGATCGATGCTCGATCACGCGTGGACCAAAGAGAATTAGATAGAGTGGAAGGTACGCGTATATACGCGTATACAACGATCAATGCCATCTACCGAGTCTGATGCCCAACTACTTAGTCACTTTTGCTCAAAATGTAATCGAGATGTAAGTGTGAGAGAATATATGTGCATGTTATGTGCATGTACATTCGCGAAATATCGGGAGTGGGGGGTATTTAGTTGGGCATCAGACTCGCGAGAGGGCACTGAAGACTGTATACGCAAAACTTTTATGGGACCTTCCACTCTATCTAATTCTCTTTGGCGTGGACGACATACGTCACGCGCTCCGATTGGTTGGAGCCTGACAGCGGCCGGCTTCGACACGTGAAATTGTCAAAACAACGCGAGTAGCGATTCAGCCCTCTGCGTGTTCAGTCCAAAAAAGAAGAAAATTTTTCAAGCTCGCTGCGAGGGTATCGCCCGCAGTCAGTCAGTCGCACTTCGTCGTCGCTTTCGAGCAGTCTCGCCGAAAGTCGTCGATCGAATTCGTTTGCTTAAGATCTCGCGAATCGATCTCCCGTTCTCGCGGAGTATATAGTCGACTCAATCTAACCTTCTATCTTCATCTCGCATTGCCTGAATCGCTAGTCGCGCCTCTCTAATAAAGTGCGCGTCTGTTCAATTGTTTAATTGATTGTTGTTCGAGAGGACTGTATACGGCCGATCGTGCTCCGCTCGCGACCGTCCTTCTGCCGCGCGCTCAAGATCTCCGCTCGTCGCGAACAAGATTTCCGTTCCGCGTGAAGCTTCAAGTCCGAGGCTCGTTCAAGATTTCCGTTCGCGATATCCGGCAGTGAAAAGGAACGGATCAGAAGATTTCCGTATTCTTGGTGCACGATTCGTCGTTCCCCCTCGAGTTGTTAATAAAAGGCAATTCTGCAAATTTGTGTTTCACGTGTGTTTTCTAGAGTCCTAGATAATAGAGAAGCGACATTGAACAGAATGGTCTGATTGGCTAACTAAATCACGTGGTCCAGCGCCATTTTGTTTCTCGCTTATGGTTAAATAAGTAAGGTTAATGTACGTTCCTGCTGCACGTGAGACCGGTGAGACAGCGCGAGACATTGGTACACGGAGGAGAAGGAAGCCAAAATCATAGAAAACACATCGTCATCGCAGCCTGATAACGTGGCGGCGAGTTACAAGAAGACCAAGAGCAAGACGTCCGGCAGGAAGAAAGACGTCAAGATCAAGGTGGGCGAGCAAATGTCAGATACTGAGCTGGTGGATCCTTTGCCGGAGAAGTTACGCTCGACAGTGAACGCCAAACTGAAGAACGATCTAATCGTGTGCGCGGTGATCGGCACCCTGTCTTTCGGAATTCATCGTACGACGGTGTTCACCGCCCTGCAACCGGAGCTTAATCCGGTACTGTGGAGTATCGTGAGTTGCCTGGGCTTTCTCCTGTACTATATCGTGCCGCAGCTGCACAAGCAGCTGCCTTGGCTGTGTCTTTCGAGACCGGTACTACGTAGTCATGAGCACGCGCAATTCGAGGTACGAGAGCCGGTGAGGATCATATGGTTTGAGAAGTCCTACGTGGGCCTATGCTTTCTCGAGCGGAACGTGCTCTATCCGGTCGTTTTCCTGCGTATTCTCCTATTAATTATGACGTAAGTACTCTCACGTATATAAATCTTTATTAAATATAAATTATTTTACCTATTAAAAAGAATATTAAACTTTTATTGTTTTTTTATAAGAAACATTCTTTTTTCCTCTTCAGGATAAAGTGCTGTATACATACGTGTACAAATATTTACAAAAGTAAGGGACGGAAGGTAGGAGACAAAAATAACAACAAAACTCTTATGTTTCATCGTTTTCCTAGAAATGAAGGACAGAAAGCTAGATGGATTAACAATATTAGGAATATTAATGGATCTACTTGGGAGCCTAAGGATCCATTGTTTGTGTGCTCTGTAAGCTGCAGTGTAGCAAATATATACATATACATATATAGCGAAGTCATTTACTGATAGCATGCATATTTTTTCAGGAGCATTTTGACAGGTTTTCTTGGGAGCGTGTTAGAGAAGATGGTAAGAGGAAACTGAAAATCGGAGCAATTCCTTCAGTTTTTAACGATAGTCTCCCATCGAAGCCATTTAATGAACATACATATTCATTGCCATTAGAGGACATTTACATTAATTATGACAAGTTTAGTTTCTTATAATAGTCAAATTAAAATACAAAGCCTGCCATGCTGATTAACGTGAACTAAAATTTAACTCTGTCAAAAAAATTCATACCTCACAAAGATACTTTTCTTCCATTGTATAATAATTTTCATTGCTCTTAGTGCCTTGTACAATTTTATTACTCCATATTTTTCTCAGTAGCTGATCTTTCGGTAACTTAAGGTAGCTGTCTCGTCAGGGCATGTATTAGATAAAGTGTTCGATTTTGGATTTTATATCAAATTATATGATTAGCTTTGCAGTCGATTTATTCTGTGGCTCCTTACCGACTATTTACTCTAGAAAATCGATCTCGAAAATCACAAATTTTGCATTACTTCATATACAGACGGCCAGAAAAAGGAGGCTCTATCACGGTTTCAATCACATATTTTCGCATTTTTCGATTAGATGAAGTGAGAAAAAACATTGCTTTTTGTACATTAGATTTCGAAGAATCCGATGCAACCATAAAATATATACTTTACCGGAGATTTCGCTGCTAATTTTTTAGTTTATTTTAGTGAAAATGCGGTAATCGAGCAGACATTTTTTGGTCGAGGTGAGGTTGGGAAGACTTGGAAACGCCGCTGGCTAATTACTGTAGTTGCAGGTTATGGGGCTCGTCTTTCTTAGCCGAATTGGATAGTGATTGACACCCCTGTCATGCATTTAGAAACCCTTTCTTAGTAATTGTCAAAATTCAATCGACAAGGAGATGTAACCTCACTTGTAACTTTTCTCGACGACTCGCATGATCAGCTGATCAAAACGGAGTCAAATGAGAAAAATCACAGAATTTGGAAAAAGTAACATACTTTGTCACGTATGAAATTTTACACCATAATTCATAGAATTATTTTTCCCTTAGCAAAAATTGCCTGAAATATATTTCTGAACGTGAAAACCTACAAACAGTCACATGACTAGCACTTAGCGAGACAGCTACCTTAAATAATTGAAATATATTTTCCTCTGATGTTGTTGAGCATGATAAAGCAACACATTTTCTTGCCATTGTAACTACAAAATAATAAATTTATTATTTTCTATAAAAAAATAAAATATTTAAAATAATGAATATTCTTAAAAAATATTTACATCTTATTCTCCTTACTTACATTTTTTTTTTATCTTTATAGGTTGTCTCCTCGTCGTTTTACTTTTTGCCAATTCCAATACATGGATGAGCGTCCAAACTACTCCAAACTATACTTTACGCGTCATTTTACGCTAACCTCCTTTGACCGTGGTCTTCTCCATATGGAGAAACAAAATGGCGGGTTTATCGATATATCTCACCTATCGATTTCAATGTCGCTTCTCTATTATCTAGGACTCTAGTGTTTTCCACCACCTACCCCTCCAGCGAGTCTACCGACTCGCGCTACCACAGAGGGGATCCTATAGCGAAGGCCGAACTTCCTTGACGTCGGTAATGTAGACTAAAGCAAACGCCACCACGTAAGGTGGTGCCACTGGTGATGACAACGCGAAACTCCGTACACGTACACACACCACTGAATTGCTCACACGGACGCACGGTGGTGAAGAGAGACATATGCTATAGACGCGGCAACGCCGCGCGGAGTTGCCGCGTCTATGGATTCTTTAGCAATACGGCCTGAACCTGAAAATGCTTTCTGGCCGTCCGTAGCAGAAGGCAGTAACGTATCAAGGCTAATAAACACCCGCTTTTTATAAATTACATATATTCTTATGCACACATGTGCGTATATATATATATAATATGTACCTAATTATTATGTGTATGCTTATAATTGTCTGATGACAAATAATAACAGTAGCATAATTGAGAATGTGAATTAGTATACATAGTATGTATTCGCGCGGGTACTTATATTAGACTTGGCAATTTACTGCATCTCTTGCACCTCTAATAATTTTTTTCTTGTAATGTAAATGAATGATATAAAACTCTTTCAAAGAATCTATCCATTCTTGATGGAGTAAAATAATAACTTTTATAACAAATGCAATAAATATTAAATTTATAGTATTGATTTATATAACTAATTTTATTGCTTCCTCATAGAGGAAGCTTTGTTTTCGTGAATTTCGTATATGAACCTTCGATTGCGTATAAAGTTGGGTCTATATAATCAACCAAATTTAAATGATTTATATATGAAATAGGGGTAGAAGAAACTAACGAAGAGATTAGTTTTTGAGTTTTTGATGCCAATATGTTCAGAGTGTTCTAAAATGTGGAAATATCGCATTAAAATCGCATGTCTGTATGTGTGTATGTGCAGATTGTCCGTGATTGCTCTAACTTCCGCAAATATTGAGATATCGGGCTGTTTTTTTTTTTATCGATAGAGTATCATTCAGGGAAGGTTGATATTTGGCGATGATCGGTAAAGGGGTTCTTTTTTAAAAAAATTTTGAATTTTTTTAGAAATGTTCGTGGTTGCTCTAACTTTCGCAAATATTGAGATATCGGGCTGATTTTTTTTTAATCGATAGAGTATTATTCAAGGATTCAAGGAAGGTTGATATTGAATTTGGCGATGATCGGTAAAAGGAATCTTTTTTAAAAAAATTTTGAATTTTTTTAGAAATGTCCGTGGTTGCTCAAACTTCCGCTTTGGAGATATCGATCTATTTCTAATTTTATTATATTTTTCAGTTTTTTTTATCCCTATTTCATATATAGATAATTTTTTAAGATTTGGTTGATTGGACCCAGCTTTATACGCGATCTAAGGTTCATAATTTTGATCGCATATAAAGCTAAGTCTAATTAACCGAATTTAAAAGAATTATATATGAAATAGGGGTAGAAAAGACCGAAGTAAAAATTGTATACATATTATTTTTATTATTTTTTCTGGAGGCCCCATCAGGCCCCGTCCACGATGACGATATTAAGGACATGGGACGTCTCCAGGATCATGCTCCGATTACTTTGTACTAACAAATAAGAATAATTCTGCATACTTTTTTTATTTTGTGCTTTTATATCATATGTATTTTTCAAGCATAGCAACCTCGCAAAAGATGTCTTTTCTTTATTTCAATTTCTGTTTCAAAAAGAATGTTTTTTTTAAATATATATTTGCTTGTCATAGTGATTGAGATACGCGAGAACGCGCATAATGTGCAGTTTACGTCAAAGCGGCTGTTCGCGAGCGATATGTTTCGTCGACGGATGGTTAGCTAATTATGATTGTATACAGAATACTGGATATTTGCGTAAAGTATCGTTGCCTCGCGAATAAAGTCGAAGGACCGTCGAGAAGAGGAAGCTCGCGGTGCTTTCATTTTTCTTCCGAGTGCGCTTCAATTTTTTGTCCGTTTTCGCCCTCGTCTTTGTTTCCATTGTTAGTATATGCGACAGCCGTTACTGCACTCCATGAAGGGTATCATTGATTTATCGAATAATACATAAGCAAAAGAGATGTCTTTCCTTGTGATTAGAAATCCAAACAGATTATTTCGAGAATCATAAAAAAATTGTATTGTGTTACTTTCTTTCCATCGCGGCGAGTACCTAATCGTTTTTATACATTTATAGTTTACAAGTATACATAGTACTTGAAAAGAAAGGAAAAAGGTGATCGTCGCGTTTTTTTTTTTCACAGAGACGGGCAAACGTGAAACTGTGTTATTCACGTTGCCCGACTAAATCAAACTCGAATGCTACAAGTATCTAGTTTTTATCCATCGGGACTTTAGGATGCCGCGAATGCTGATATCAAGAATAATTATGATTTATCTTTGTTAGTGGAGTATACGTACATCTTTTCGGCTTAGAAACGAAGACGATGACGACGATGACGATCAAACGAACGCTTCCGTTCTTGTCCCAAAATTGTTTTCGTTTTCTCTTGTAGCGAACGTTTCGAGGAATTTGCTTATATACGACGGTTCGTTAGCATATGTCTCGCGGTAATTAACGATTATACGGAGCCGTCATATTTTCCACAACGCGTAGGGAAAAAATTTAATGGTTTCTAATATGTATTCTTTCAAACTTGCTTTCCTCTTTTTGAAAATTTACACCAAGAGAAACTTCAGAGAACCCACCGACTTCAAACAACACCAAGAGAAAAAATCAATATAAAGTAATAATGTAACAAATTACATATTACTTTATATTGATTTTTTTAACATCTTTATTTCTTAAAAAGGAAACGAAAACCGTAGAAGACAATTAAAATACATAAAAAAAGGATACATAAAAAAGGATACATAAAAAAAAGGATTTTATTTTAAAATATCTTTAGTTTCAACGTGGAAACCTTGAAATGAAATTATATTGCTCGATTTTTCTGATAAGAATTTCGAGTAATTTCAAAATTTTTAACTTGGTTGTACTGTACAAAGAGCTCAAGTACGCAATATAATCTCATTTCAAGGTTTCCACGTTGAAACTAAAGATATTTTAAAATCAAATCCCTTTTTTTTATGTATCACAGTTGTTACAAGTGTATACCGAGCTGCGTGGCGGTATTGTGCCTTTATATTGCATTATAATTCCTTTAGTTTCAGCGTGGAAACCTTGAAATGGCATATTGCTACATTTTTTTGATAAGAATTTCAAGGAATTCCAACGTTTTTTACTTGGTTGCACTGTACGAAGAGCTGAAGTAAGTTTAACGCAATATAATCTCATTTCAAGGTTTCCACGTTGAAACTAAAGATATTTTAAAATCAAATCCTTTTTTTAATGTATCACAGCTGTTACAATAAGTGTATACCGAGCTGCATGGCGGTGCCCCTATATTGTGTTGTAATTCTTGATCTTTCAGCGTGGAAACCTTGAAATGACATATTGCTACATTTTTCTGATAAGAATTTCAAGTAATTCCAACGTTTTTTACTTGGTTGCACTGTACAAAGAGCTCAAGTACACAATATAATGTCATTTCAAGGTTTCCACGTTGAAACTAAAAATATTTTAAAATAAAGAACATTTTTCTTTATATATATTACTGGTTTTATTTATACTTTGTTTCACAAATTGTCAACATCAAGTATGTATGTCATCATGCGTGGCGGGAGTATGCTCCTATATGTTATAATTCTTGATCAAATTATTTTATGTAAATTGATAATAAATAAATAAATTAAATAATAATAAATATATTCTAAAACACCAAATTTCCAAAAAGTTTAAATTTTATTTTACTGACTGTACGATACCCTGTATAATACAGAGACAGAGAGAGAGAGGGAGAGGAGAGAGATCGTGAAAGAGCGTAAGAAACGAGAGAAAGCGTAATGAATAAGTGCATATGGTTTACATGTACATAATGGAAGAGAAAAGAAGAATACGAGAAATATCTGTCCTTATCGGCTGCGGTCCGATTCACGCTCACAGCGCTAATTTGGGCATATACAGCTGTCATCTGACGACAATAACAAAAATACTGCAGTTTATATATTATATATATATAATGACACCTAGGCGAGGTAGGGACAACATTTAGGAACAATAGTGTGTAAATAAAACTAAGACTCAATGTCTAGAAAAAAAGATTTTGTAAAATGAAGTTTTGCATGCAGAGGCACATGCATCGTGAACCGGACCGCAGGGTATGTCTGGTGCGATCTATCTATCCTTGTCTAACGAAATACGTCTGTCCTTTTCAGATTGCAGCGACTGCAGCGCTATCTCTCAAAAGATCCGGCAACTACTGTTACACGCAACTTACTGCTCATCCTGTCAACTTGCATGTGCCTCTGCATGCAAACCTTCATTTTACAGAATCTTTTTTTCTAGACGTTGAATCTTAGTTTTATTTACACGATATTGTTCCTACATGTTGTCCCTACGTCGCCTTGGTGTCATTATACATATATAAACTGCGGTAATTTTGTTATTGTCGTCAGATGACAGTGGTATGTGCCCAAATTAGTAAATTTTTAATTTTTTTTTGTTTCCGATATGAAATCGTACAAGGCGATGTAGATTTTTGTGCGTACTTTAATTCTAGACCAAAAACTTGCAATTCTGTAAAGCCAATTCAAAGATTCTTTATAATGAAAAAATGTCGGTAACTATCGCCACTATAGGATCCCCTTAAGTGTGCTCTAAAATAACGATAAAATATTGACAGATTATAACATTTAGAATTTAAATATACCACTATATATTGAACGCACAGTACTGTCGCGGTCGACACAAACACTTAAAAAACTTGCTGCATGAATATATTCGTTACTAAAATGATCGAAAACATATATTATCAAAATATTCTTAAATCTGAGTTTATTGCTAACAATAAAAAACAATTACGATAATTAACTTAAACCAGCCATTGGCGCTGAGTACTAAGTTCCGTCACCTGATCGTCTACGAATTAGTTGCTCGCATGATTATAGTATTAAAATAATTCTCATCATGCAGACATTGTATTTTAAAAGAATATCACAATTTGAATTTAGTGCTAGCTGCATAGCGTTGAAATTAATTAATTAATCAATGGAGCGCGCGCACAGCGCTCTGTAATTCGTTACAGAATTGTCAAAAAATTAAATGCTCGCGTGATTATGGTGCCGAAATAATCCTGAGAGATTGTACTTTAGAAAATATCACGATTCGAAGCGCGCCGTCCTCCATGGATAAATTAATTAATTTCAACGCTATGCAGCTAGCACTAAATTCGAATCGTGATATTTTCTTCAAGTACATACAATGTCTCGGGATAATTTTGACAGCATAATCACGCAAGCACCTAATTCTTTGACGATTCTGCAAAGAATTACAGAACGCTGCGCGCGCGCTTCATAAGTTAATAAATTAATTTCAACGCTATACAGCTAGCACTAAATTCAAATCGTGATATTCTTTTAAAGTACAATGTCTGAGAATTATTTTAATACCATAATCATGCGAGCAATTCGTAGACGATCAGGTGACGGAACTTAGTGCTCAGCGCCAACGGCTAGTTTAAGTTAATTATCGTAATTGTTTTACTGTTACAAATAAACTCAGATTTGAGAATATTTTGATAATATATGTTTTCGATCATTTTAGTAACGAATATATTTATGCAGCAAATTTTTTTAGTGTTTGTGTCGACCGCGACGGTACTGTGTTCAATATATGGTGGTATATTTAAATAAATGTTATAATCTGTCAATATTTTATCGTTATTTTAGAGCACTTAATTAGCACTAAATTATAGTGTACTTGTTTTCTATGTAGGACCATTTTCTGATATGGGGGGTAGCTTAATGGCAAGCTGAACCCCCCCATTTTTTACGCGATTTTCTGCTAAACGGTTCGAGCACCAAAATTTGGACTAGGGCACTTAATTAGCACCTAAATAGCACTAAATTTTTTACCTAGTGCGAACTTGATTTGCGCTGGTGGGGGGTCCAGCTTAATAGAGGTTGCATTTTGGCAACTAGATCTTAGCTCGGACTTGATGGCGTTCTTATATTAAATTGATTTTAAATCTTAGAGAGTTCTATTACTATTATTATTACCCTGATGGAAATATTTTACTGAATATAATGGAATTTTACTGAAATTTTGTCTCAATTGACCCAGATGAAATTTTTTTGCTGAAAATACTATAAAATTGATGATAAATGAAATAAAAGTTATTGAAAAATTACTGAATATATTTTAATATAAATCATAAATTTTCTTTATAAAATTTAAGGTAAATACTGTAAAATATAAGAAAAATTAAATTATGTTGTTGAAAAATAATGACAAAGGACCCCGCACAAAACCACGTGAAAAAGCCGTTCAACCGAATTGGCTAAAACTGTGGGAATCGGTAGTTTATGTGATGCTGATTAAAAGTTCATATGGGCGCGAAGTCCGAAAATGGCCAGTTTTCAAGATACAAGAGGTCAAAAGTTGGGAATATGGCCAACAGATCTAGCTTACATGGGTTATCTACGCACGCATCGACGGCATTCATTGAGATGGAACTTGTTTCGCATTGAGAAGGGACTTGTTCAGAGGATGTGTGAAGACTGTCAGAATAAGCAATAGCTACGCAACATTCGTGCAGCTAATATGGCCAAGTTACTGATACGGCCAGATCAAGTATATGGCTCTTGGCTTGCGCTACCCGTTCTTAGCGCTATCCAGGATCAACGGCGTGGACGTGACGGGTGTTTGATCCCTTGTGTGTGTGTGTGTGTGTGTATTTGTGCGTGTGTGTGTGTGTGTGTGTGTGTGTGTGTGTGTGTTTGCGCGCGTGCGTGCGTGCGTGCGTGCGTGCGTGTGTGTGTGTCTGTCTGTCTGTCTGTCTGTCTGTCTGGCTAATACCTCTAATACTTCTTCTTCGTTTGGTCGAAGTATTCTTATTCGTTTGCAAGGAAAGGTTCAATTATCTCGATCTGGTTAATGTTCATAGTTACATCTAACACGCTTCGCAAAACATTGATTGAGGGATACCGCACATTCAGTAAAGCCGGAGCTAGGACCCTAGGGACGTGCGCCCATGTAGCATCTATCCTCTGGTACATGGGATATGCCCGACATGAACTGAATGTGCGGTATCCCTCAATCAATGTTTTGCGAAGCGTGTTAGATGTAACTATGAACATTAACCAGATCGAGATAATTGAACCTTTCCTTGCAAACAAATAAGAATACTTCGACCAAACGAAGAAGAAGTATTAGAGGTATAGCCAGACAGACAGACAGACAGACAGACAGACACACACACACACACACACGCACGCACGCACGCACGCACGCACGCACGCACGCACGCACGCGCGCAAACACACACACACACACACACACACACACGCACACGCACGCACACGCACAAATACACACACACACACACACACACACACACACACACACAAGGGATCAAACACCCGTCACGTCCACGCCGTTGATCCTGGATAGCGCTAAGAACGGGTAGCGCAAGCCAAGAGCCATATACTTGATCTGGCCGTATCAGTAACTTGGCCATATTAGCTGCACGAATGTTGCGTAGCTATTGCTTATTCTGACAGTCTTCACACATCCTCTGAACAAGTCCCTTCTCAATGCGAAACAAGTTCCATCTCAATGAATGCCGTCGATGCGTGCGTAGATAACCCATGTAAGCTAGATCTGTTGGCCATATTCCCAACTTTTGACCTCTTGTATCTTGAAAACTGGCCATTTTCGGACTTCGCGCCCATATGAACTTTTAATCAGCATCACATAAACTACCGATTCCCACAGTTTTAGCCAATTCGGTTGAACGGCTTTTTCACGTGGTTTTGTGCGGGGAGTTGTTAACAATTAAAACTTTAAAAATAATTATTTGTTTATTGACGAGAAAAATCGTGTTAGAAGGCTGTGAAGCGAACGGCCTTTCATTGCGTGTCGAAAAATTTTCCGAAGTCAACCTATGTAATAGTCAAATAGTAAAAAATCTATATATTAAGTAAAAATTAAATTCTTTAAAACTGTGACATAAAACAGTGATAATTGTCAACAAAAAGTACTTACAGTCTTATAAACTCGAATTAGCATCAGCTAAATTCTCAAATTAACGATCGAAAGGCTCCTATGCTTCAGTTCCAAAAAGCAACTGAACGAGCAAGGACTCAGAAATTTGTCAGTAAAGGTTGGAATCGTGGTGATAAATAAAGCTAGAGAAAGTAAGTTATTAATTTAATAATTATCCCTGGTGTAAAAATTTGACTGAAAATATAATGAAATTCTACAATCAACTGCCCCTTTTCATTATTATTCCATAGATATCATTATGAAAATTTCAGTTTTTAGTTAATTACAGTTAAATTCAATAACTTTCATGATATCTAATATTTTAACAAATTTGTCATTATTTTTCAACAACATAATTTAATTTTTCTTATATTTTACAGTATTTACCTTAAATTTTATAAAGAAAATTTATGATTTATATTAAAATATATTCAGTAATTTTTCAATAACTTTTATTTCATTTATCATCAATTTTATAGTATTTTTAGCAAAAAAATTTCATCTGGGTCAATTGAGACAAAATTTCAGTAAAATTCCATTATATTCAGTAAAATATTTCCATCAGGGTAATAATAATAGTAATAGAACTCTCTAAGATTTAAAATCAATTTAATATAAGAACGCCATCAAGTCCGAGCTAAGATCTAGTTGCCAAAATGCAACCTCTATTAAGCTGGACCCCCCACCAGCGCAAATCAAGTTCGCACTAGGTAAAAAATTTAGTGCTATTTAGGTGCTAATTAAGTGCCCTAGTCCAAATTTTGGTGCTCGAACCGTTTAGCAGAAAATCGCGTAAAAAATGGGGGGGTTCAGCTTGCCATTAAGCTACCCCCCATATCAGAAAATGGTCCTACATAGAAAACAAGTACACTATAATTTAGTGCTAATTAAGTGCTCTAAAATAACGATAAAATATTGACAGATTATAACATTTATTTAAATATACCACCATATATTGAACACAGTACCGTCGCGGTCGACACAAACACTAAAAAAATTTGCTGCATAAATATATTCGTTACTAAAATGATCGAAAACATATATTATCAAAATATTCTCAAATCTGAGTTTATTTGTAACAGTAAAACAATTACGATAATTAACTTAAACTAGCCGTTGGCGCTGAGCACTAAGTTCCGTCACCTGATCGTCTACGAATTGCTCGCATGATTATGGTATTAAAATAATTCTCAGACATTGTACTTTAAAAGAATATCACGATTTGAATTTAGTGCTAGCTGTATAGCGTTGAAATTAATTTATTAACTTATGAAGCGCGCGCGCAGCGTTCTGTAATTCTTTGCAGAATCGTCAAAGAATTAGGTGCTTGCGTGATTATGCTGTCAAAATTATCCCGAGACATTGTATGTACTTGAAGAAAATATCACGATTCGAATTTAGTGCTAGCTGCATAGCGTTGAAATTAATTAATTTATCCATGGAGGACGGCGCGCTTCGAATCGTGATATTTTCTAAAGTACAATCTCTCAGGATTATTTCGGCACCATAATCACGCGAGCATTTAATTTTTTGACAATTCTGTAACGAATTACAGAGCGCTGTGCGCGCGCTCCATTGATTAATTAATTAATTTCAACGCTATGCAGCTAGCACTAAATTCAAATTGTGATATTCTTTTAAAATACAATGTCTGCATGATGAGAATTATTTTAATACTATAATCATGCGAGCAACTAATTCGTAGACGATCAGGTGACGGAACTTAGTACTCAGCGCCAATGGCTGGTTTAAGTTAATTATCGTAATTGTTTTTTATTGTTAGCAATAAACTCAGATTTAAGAATATTTTGATAATATATGTTTTCGATCATTTTAGTAACGAATATATTCATGCAGCAAGTTTTTTAAGTGTTTGTGTCGACCGCGACAGTACTGTGCGTTCAATATATAGTGGTATATTTAAATTCTAAATGTTATAATCTGTCAATATTTTATCGTTATTTTAGAGCACACTTAAGGGGATCCTATAGTGGCGATAGTTACCGACATTTTTTCATTATAAAGAATCTTTGAATTGGCTTTACAGAATTGCAAGTTTTTGGTCTAGAATTAAAGTACGCACAAAAATCTACATCGCCTTGTACGATTTCATATCGGAAACAAAAAAAAATTAAAAATTTACTAATTTGGGCACATACCACTGTCATCTGACGACAATAACAAAATTACCGCAGTTTATATATGTATAATGACACCAAGGCGACGTAGGGACAACATGTAGGAACAATATCGTGTAAATAAAACTAAGATTCAACGTCTAGAAAAAAAGATTCTGTAAAATGAAGGTTTGCATGCAGAGGCACATGCAAGTTGACAGGATGAGCAGTAAGTTGCGTGTAACAGTAGTTGCCGGATCTTTTGAGAGATAGCGCTGCAGTCGCTGCAATCTGAAAAGGACAGACGTATTTCGTTAGACAAGGATAGATAGATCGCACCAGACATACCCTGCGGTCCGGTTCACGATGCATGTGCCTCTGCATGCAAAACTTCATTTTACAAAATCTTTTTTTCTAGACATTGAGTCTTAGTTTTATTTACACACTATTGTTCCTAAATGTTGTCCCTACCTCGCCTAGGTGTCATTATATATATATAATATATAAACTGCAGTATTTTTGTTATTGTCGTCAGATGACAGCTGTATATGCCCAAATTAGCGCTGTGAGCGTGAATCGGACCGCAGCCGATAAGGACAGATATTTCTCGTATTCTTCTTTTCTCTTCCATTATGTACATGTAAACCATATGCACTTATTCATTACGCTTTCTCTCGTTTCTTACGCTCTTTCACGATCTCTCTCCTCTCCCTCTCTCTCTCTGTCTCTGTATTATACAGGGTATCGTACAGTCAGTAAAATAAAATTTAAACTTTTTGGAAATTTGGTGTTTTAGAATATATTTATTATTATTTAATTTATTTATTTATTATCAATTTACATAAAATAATTTGATCAAAAATTATAACATATAGGAGCATACTCCCGCCACGCATGATGACATACATACTTGATGTTGACAATTTGTGAAACAAAGTATAAATAAAACCAGTAATATATATAAAGAAAAATGTTCTTTATTTTAAAATATTTTTAGTTTCAACGTGGAAACCTTGAAATGACATTATATTGCGTACTTGAGCTCTTTGTACAGTGCAACCAAGTAAAAAACGTTGGAATTACTTGAAATTCTTATCAGAAAAATGTAGCAATATGTCATTTCATGGTTTCTACGCTGAAAGATCAAGAATTACAACACAATATAGGGGCACGCTTCCGCCATGCAGCTCGGTATACACTTTTGTAACAGCTGTGATACATAAAAAAAAGGATTTGATTTTAAAATATCTTTAGTTTCAACGTGGAAACCTTGAAATGAGATTATATTGCGTTAAACTTACTTCAGCTCTTCGTACAGTGCAACCAAGTAAAAACGTTGGAATTACTTGAAATTCTTATCAGAAAAATGTAGCAATATGTCATTTCAAGGTTTCCACGCTGAAACTAAAGGAATTATAATGCAATATAAAGGCACAATACTTACCGCCACGCAGCTCGGTATACACTTGTAACAGCTGTGACACATAAAAAAAAGGATTTGATTTTAAAATATCTTTAGTTTCAACGTGGAAACCTTGAAATGACATTATATTGCGTACTTGAGCTTTTCGTACAATGCAACCAAGTAAAAAACGTTGGAATTACTTGAAATTCTTATCAGAAAAATGTAGCAATATGTCATTTCAAGGTTTCCACGCTGAAACTAAAGGAATTATAGTGCAATATAAAGGCACAATACCGCCACGCAGCTCGGTATACACTTGTAACAGCTGTGATACAAAAAAAAGGATTTGATTTTAAAATATCTTTAGTTTCAACGTGGAAACCTTGAAATTACATTATATTGCGTACTTGAGCTCTTCGTACAGTGCAACCAAGTAAAAAACGTTGGAATTTCTTGAAATTCTTATCAGAAAAATGTAGCAATATGCCATTTCAAGGTTTCCACGCTGAAACTAAAGGAATTATAATGCAATATAAAGGCACAATACCGCCACGCAGCTCGGTATACACTTGTAACAGTTGTGATACATAAAAAAATAATTGAGCGCCGGCAGCAATGCGAAAAATCAAACGAATAAAGTTCTTTGAGAAGTTTCTTCAATCACATGCAGGAACAAAAAATTCTGACGAATTTCCAGTCATACTGTTTGAAAAGTTTATTTATAAAGTGCTGTTTTCTGCTTTCATTTCACATTAACCTAACGGAATCATAAAAGAAACATGGAATAATTATTGTTTCAAAAAATTGATATCAAAACGAGGATATGAAGAATATGATAAGTACTCTACCGAATATTTTATTTCTCGTTTCTTTTTCTAAGTAGACATAAGAAAAAGAAATGGTGCAAGTAGAAACTTGCACATTGCTTCCTCATAGTTTTTAAGTGTGCAAGTAGAAATCTGCACATTGCTTACTTGTAGTTTTTAAGTGTGCAAGTAGAAACCTTCGCTCACATAGCTTCCTCTATGAGGAAGCTTTTATTTTCTTCAATGCATAATTATTATTATTTATTTATTTGTTTTGGCTTCCTCATAGAGGAAGCTATGTGAGCGAAGGTTTCTACTTGCACACTTAAAAACTACAAGTAAGCAATGTGCAGATTTCTACTTGCACACTTAAAAACTATGAGGAAGCAATGTGCAAGTTTCTACTTGCACCATTTTTTTATTATGATAAGTTTTATTGTGACTAATATCTGTTATACTAATTTATGATATACTATTTAAAAAAAAAAAGCAATATACAAGTTTCTATTATAGGTATAGTTTTACGGATGATGTATGTTTGAACATTAATAACTTAAAAATTATTGGACCGAATTTTTAACACAAGTATATGAAATAGGGGTAAAATTTTCCGGGGAGTGCTATAGAGTGTGTATTTTTTCGTTACCGATTTTCTGGAAACCGATTTTTTTAATTTTTCTAATTCTTACGGGCAAAAGAATTAAAAAAATCGGTTTCCAGAAAATAGATAACGAAAAACTATACACTCTATAGCACTCCCCGGAAAATTCTACCCCTATTTCATATATAATTCGTTAAGATTTGCTTGATTAGTTCTGGAGTTATAGAAATTTCGGTAAATTTGGCACATACACACACACATGCATACATACAGACATTTTTTTAAATTGCAATTTTTCGACGTTTTAGAACATTCTGAACACATTCAGAAAAACAAAAAAAATTTTTTTTTTAACGAAAACAAAGCTTCCTCTATGAGGAAGCAAAAAGGATTTGATTTTAAAATATCTTTAGTTTCAACGTGGAAACCTTGAAATGACATTATATTGCGTACTTGAGCTCTTCGTACAATGCAACCAAGTAAAAAACGTTGGAATTACTTGAAATTCTTATCAGAAAAATTTAGCAATATGTCATTTCAAGGTTTCCACGCTGAAACTAAAGGAATTATAATGCAATATAAAGGCACAATACCGCCACGCAGCTCGGTATACACTTGTAACAGCTGTGATACATAAAAAAAAAGGATTTGATTTTAAAATATCTTTAGTTTCAACGTGGAAACCTTGAAATGAGATTATATAAATTGCGTACTTGAGCTCTTTGTACAGTACAACCAAGTAAAAAATTTTGAAATTACTCGAAATTCTTATCAGAAAAATCGAGCAATATAATTTCATTTCAAGGTTCCCACGTTGAAACTAAAGATATTTTAAAATCAAATCCTTTTTTTTTATGTATCCTTTTATATGTATCCTTTTTTTATGTATTTTAATTGTCTTCTACGGTTTTCGTTTCCTTTTTAAGAAATAAAGATGTTAAAAAAATCAATATAAAGTAATATGTAATTTGTTACATATTACTTTATATTGATTTTTTCTCTTGGTGTTTGAAGTCGGTGGGTTCTCTGAAGTTTCTCTTGGTGTAAATTTTCAAAAAGAGGAAAGCAAGTTTGAAAGAATACATATTAGAAACCATTCTATTTTTTCCCTACGCGTTGTGGAAAATATGACGGCTCCGTATAATCGTTAATTACCCCGAGACATATGCTAACGAACCGTCGTATATAAGCAAATTCCTCGAAACGTTCGCTACAAGAGAAAACGAAAACAATTTTGGGACAAAAACGGAAGCGTTCGTTTGATCGTCATCGTCGTCATCGTCTTCGTTTCTAAGCCGAAAAGATGTACGTACTCCACTAACAAAGATAAATCATAATTATTCTTGATATCAGCATTCGCGGCATCCTAAAGTCCCGATGGATAAAAACTAGATACTTGTAGCATCCGAGTTTGATTTAGTCGGGCCACGTGAATAACACAGTTTCACGTTTGCCCGTCTCTGTGAAAAAAAAACGCGACGATCACCTTTTTCCTTTCTTTTCAAGTACTATGTATACTTGTAAACTATAAATGTATAAAAACGATTAGGTACTCGCCGCGATGGAAAGAAAGTAACACAATACAATTTTTTTATGATTCTCAAAATAATCTGTTTGGATTTCTAATCACAAGAAAAGACATCTCTTTTGCTTATATATTATTCGATAAATCAATGATACCCTTCATGGAGTGCAGTAACGGCTGTCGCATATACTAACAATGGAAACAAAGACGAGGGCGAAAACGGATAAAAAATTGAAGCGCACTCGGAAGAGAAATGAAAGCACCGCGAGCTTCCTCTTCTCGACGGTCCTTCGACTTTATTCGCGAGGCAACGATACTTTACGCAAATATCCAGTATTCTGCATACAATCATAATTAGCTAATCATCCGTCGACGAAACATATCGCTCACGAACATTCGCTTTGACGTAAACTGCACATTATGCGCGTTCTTGCGTATCTCAATCACTATGACAAGCAAATGTATATATAAAAAAAACATTCTTTTTAAAACAGAAATTGAAAAAAAAAATGGTGCAAGTAGAAACTTGCACATTGCTTCCTCATAGTTTTTAAGTGTGCAAATAGAAACTTGCACATTTCTTCCTTACAATTTTTAAGTGTGGAAGTAGAAACCTGCACATTGCTTTAGTTTTTAAGTGGGCAAGTAGAAACTTTTTTACAATTTTCAAGTATGCAATTTATAAATTTGCACATTGTTTCATAGTTTTTAAGTGTGCAAGTAGAAATCTGTACATTGCTTACTTTTAAGTGTGCAAGTAGAAACCTGCACATTACTTTAGTTTTTAAGTGGGCAAGTAGAAACTTTCTTACAATTTTTAAGTATGTAAATTGTAAATTTGCACATTGTTTCATAGTTTTTAAGTGTGCAAGTAGAAATCTGCACATTGCTTACTTGTAGTTTTTAAGTGTGCAAGTAGAAACCGTCGCTCACATAGCTTCCTCTATGAGGAAGCTTTTATTTTCTTCAATGCATAATTATTATTATTTATTTATTTGTTTTGGCTTCCTCATAGAGGAAGCTATGTGAGCGAAGGTTTCTACTTGCACACTTAAAAACTACAAGTAAGCAATGTGCAGATTTCTACTTGCACACTTAAAAACTATGAAACAATGTGCAAATTTATAATTTACATACTTAAAAATTGTAAGAAAGTTTCTACTTGCACACTTAAAAGTAAGCAATGTACAGATTTCTACTTGCACACTTAAAAACTATGAAACAATGTGCAAATTTATAAATTGCATACTTGAAAATTGTAAAAAAGTTTCTACTTGCCCACTTAAAAACTAAAGCAATGTGTAGGTTTCTACTTCCACACTTAAAAATTGTAAGGAAGCAATGTGCAAGTTTCTATTTGCACACTTAAAAACTATGAGGAAGCAATGTGCAAGTTTCTACTTGCACCATTTTTTTATTATGATAAGTTTTATTGTGACTAATATCTGTTATACTAATTTATGATATACTATTTAAAAAAAGAAGCAATATACAAGTTTCTATTTGCACACTTAAGAACTATGAGGAAGCAATGTGCAAGTTTTTACTTGCACCATTTTTTTTGTGATAAGTTTTATTGTGACTAATATCTATTATACTAATTTATGATATACTATTACAAAAATCAATTAAATAATTAATGTTTTCACTAAAATAATCTCTACTAATTGCAGATATTTTTTATTTCTATTTGATTCAATTGGTTAGTTAATTCTTCTACGGAAGTAATGTACAACTTTCTAATTTGCACACTTTAAAATTATTTTTTCTAATTTTGTATCGCGTTGTATTTTTCACTCAAGTAAGGTAGTACAATTCTTTTATTTACTCAAATTTTGATTACTATTACTCTCATTCTTCTTTAAGATTTAATTGTTTCGATCCAACTTTATATGCGATTAAACGTCTATATGCGAAGTCTATATATGGACCATGTAATCTGAACTCTCAAAGTCAACATCGATTTATTTTGATTGTTTGTTATAAGAAATTTTTTTTTAAATATGTGAATCTTTATATCTACATTTATAAAATACAATATATGTATGTATGTATGTATGTATGTTTGTTCTTTATACACTCTTAAACTATTCGACCAAATTTTTACCAAAAGTATATAAAAAATCACGACAATAGATTTCCTCGTCACCCATGAGGTACTATTGTTGACGCGTTTTTTTTAAAGTGGTTTCCCCTATAGGCCTAGTCCACTAAAAAAGAATATAATCAAATTTTGTTTTTATTATACACGATGTCTTGTTCAGACACGATGTCTTGTTCAGACACGATGTCTTGTTCAGATACGATGTCTTGTTCAGACACGATCTCTTGTTTAGACACGATGTCTTGTTCAGACACAATGTCTTGTTCAGACACGATGTCTTGTTCAGACACGATGTCTTGTTCAGACACGATGTCTTGTTCAGACACGATGTCTTGTGCAAACATTATATTGTTTATACACTCATCTTTGTGACAAATATGATGCCTTGTTCAAACACGATGTCTTGTTCAGACACGATGTCTTGTTCAGACACTTTTTTTAATTCGTAAAAATATTTCCAAAGTTTGACCTAAATCTGAGAAGAGACGTTTTTGGAAGTTTTGTCATTTTTCCTCTGGAAAAGGTATTAATTTTTTTTCTTTAATTACCATCAAACAATGCTTACGCATTTTCTCAATATCTTTTGAATAATTTTTACGAGAGGGATTTTCGCCCAATGCTATTGATACAACAAATGCTGCAGCATAAATACCACATGATGCATAGTCTGGCTGCTTTGTAACTTTTTCAAATATTACATTTTTCTCTGACAGATTAGGATATCGCTTTTTAATGTATCCTTTTTCATATGATGTTAGATTTTGATAAGAATGTTTTTCATAGTACAAACTATCAAAAATATGTAGCTTTTCTCCGTCATAATATATACAGTGCCAGTGATTTTTTGCTTGATTTCCACCTACAATCTGGACATCAGGACTAAAAATCGGTTCAACCCAATGTAATCCTGTAATAAATAGTACATCTACACGTTTAAATAGAGTGTTATTTTCTATTATTTTCATTATTTCATTTAAAGGTCTATCATCTAGCCATGAATTTTTTTCTAGTACGTTATCATCTATTGATTGAGAGGGAGGATAATTTTCTATTTTTTTAGAACATTTTAATGATGATATTGGATTTCTCCCTTCGTTTAAACCAATAAAAATTGGTTTATGATCTGAAAAATATGTTTCGTATACTTCTGCTGAATAATTAATTATTTTCTCAGATATGAATATTACATCTATTTGGGTATTGAACATTGTGGTTGATTCTTCTTTACGTAGTGCTCGTTTAAAGTTTTTTTCTTGTAAATGTTTTTCCAGAAATCCACCTTCAATATATGTGTCATAATTAAAGTCACCTAATATTACCCTTTCCTTACTCTTTGTCTTGCTTAAAATATTATTTAGTTCTTGCTTAAACATACTTTTATTAACTCCAGGTGACTTATAACCGGTAATGATCTCTACTTCATTTATTTTTATGAGAATCAAGTCAAGTCTTACGCTTTCGCTTCCTTGCCTCTTCCAAATCAATACTATGTCCTTTTTTTTCAATTTCTTCAACATTCTTTCTACCAGGGACCCGGACCGAACCGGAACCAAAACCGAAAACCGTTCCATAACCCTTTTTTTAGTTGGACCGAAACCGTAATCGATACGAAATTTTTTAAAGTTTGTAGAACCGGAATCATAACCGAACCGATATAATTATTTTCGGTTTACGGTTTTTTCGGTTCTTTTTCCGGTTCTTAATCTATATATAATTCATTACTTTGTGGTTGTTTTCTGGCGAAAACGCGCGCGATTGCCGCGCGGCAAGAAGCGACGCAGTCGGTAACCGATAAACATCTGGTTCTTACGAAACAATGGCACGTTGATAACGTTGATTAGCTGCTGCGTTGCTTCTTGCCGCGCAAGCATTTCCACGTTCTGCGTGCAAAAGTGGTCCAGTATAAATAATTATACGAATACGAAGTGTCGATTTGTCGAAGTCTATGACAGTGGATAGAGAGCCTCTAAGGAGAAAGTCAGATAACATTGAGTCATTGATATTATTGATATTGATAACCTATAAACGGCTATAACCTTAACCTATATCATCTTCCATATCGCAGTACAGGTATATCTTAATTTTCTTATATGTATATCAGACAATATCAGTCACATATGTTTTATGCATGAAAACTGAAAATACGAGTGTGTAATTGAGACGATTGAGTGTTGCATTATTTTGTATTGTAGGAGATATAATAGGGCCAGTTTCACCAACGTCGATTAACTGTAACCTTCGATTAAACTCACTCTTCATCTCTTTCTAACTGTTCCCCTTAGAAAGAGACGAAGAGTGAGTTTAATCGAAGGTTACAGTTAATCGGAGATGGTGAAACCGGCCCATATTCTTTCTTTATGTAAGAGCTACATACGTTACGCTTTCTTACAATTCTTTCTGTTTGGCATCGATTATTCGTCTTTATTTTGAGTTTGTTCTACAGCCTACCCAGACGGCACCGATATCTTGTGGTCCTTGTCCTTGTGGATATCCATATTTCTATATAACGTCCATGGGCAATGGACATTTCGGACATGAAATGGACAAATGGATATCCATAGGAAATAGGAATTATACTGGATATCGTCATCCAAAATTCCAAAGTGTATTACTGTATTTACAATTTACATTTATTATAAAAAACTTGAATTTTTTTCTTTTTCTATAATGTTTGAGTCATTTTCTTATTTACATTTAATAATTTAATACACAAATTAATATCTTATGTTAGTTATATTAGTTATATACATTTTATTTTTGTATTAAAATAATTGATGCTAGCAGAATGTCATGTGTATATAAAAATTATAAAATGACTTACAAAAGGTTTATCGTTTATGACGTTTATGTTTAGTTTTCCAGAAAATAAAATTTTATCTAAAGAGAACTCTATTATTAAATAATTTAAATTGGATGTGTTTGGAAAATTATATTGTATTATAATTTTTTACTTTTGACAGAACTCTTTTGACCATGGGTAGAAAATATACTAATAAAGCACATAAACATTTCATTTATAATAAAATAGAAGATGCCTCACAATGTACTATTTGTAAAACATCACTAAAGGTAAATTGCATTATTTTTACGTTCTTGTTTATATTAATATCAATTAATTAATATTTAATATTAGCCTATATAATATTAATTAATTATGCAATAAATAAAATATATATATGTATATATTATATATACTATATATGTACATATATATATAATTTATTAATTATATTTATAAAGTTTTAATTTTTAATTTCATGTGTTATATATCAGGGTAATCACGGTACAAATTTGAAGAAACATTTGATGCGTTATCATGAATTCAAAGAAGATTATTTTATTGAAGATTCTTCAAATAAATGTAAGGATAAGGATGTCAACGTCAACAATATGTTGCAAAAAAATCAGAAAGGAATACAACAACAAATAAACGAGATGAATATAATAAAATTGAACATAACAAGAAAAGACCTCGAAAATAACTGTGTAGAGTTGGTAACAGTAAATGGAAGACCATTTAGTATTTTGGACGATTCTGGTTTTCAAAATATTATAAATCCAATTAAGTGCGCGATAGAAGAAAAAAATAAACAGAAATTCTCTATTTCGTCAGAATCAATACAAAAGAAAGTTATTGAAGAAGCCGATAGAATAAGAAAAGAAATAACTGAAGATATAAAAAATATTTTGATTTCATTGAAAACCGACGCTGTTACTCGATTAGATAGATCATTTTTAGGAATTAATATACAATACATTAAAGATGCAAAAATTATATTAAGAACATTAGCACTAAAGGAACTAAAAGAGAAACATATAGGTAATCAACAATCAACATTATGGTTATGTTTAACATTCATAAATTTATCTACATCTACATATTTTTTAAATAAAAACGTTACATATTATAATATTATATGCAGGTGAATATATAAAAGCAGTTATTAAAAATGTATGTTCTTCTTTCAATATATCTTTGGACCAAATATATACTGTAACTACTGATAATGGCGCCAATATGTTAAAAGCAGTGAGGATATTAGCTTCAGAAGAATCAGAATCAGAAGATTGCGATATTATTTTAGAACAAAATCAAAATAAAAACAATGCAAATAACAACATCGACAGCGACATACATTTAGAAGAAAATGAAGAAAAAAATGACGAATATGAAACAGATAACTTAAACGTTTTTGAAGATATTGAAACTGAAAATGAAAATTTTAGTTTTGATTTTGAAAGCAATATTTTAACAGGTAAAAAACTTTTAAATTGTATTACTTTAAATTTTAACTATTTAAAATTCTTAAAAACATTTGTATAATTCTTTTGTTTTTTATTATTTATAATTTATAATATATTTACATCGTTAAGGCTCCTGTTCATTCACTGCAACCATCTTGGATAATTCTTAACTATGTTATTAACTGTTCATATTGTTCGTTAAATCAATATTATGTTCCTGTGTATTAATCCTACGGACGTGCGATAGTGCGATAGATTTATCGTCTGTTAGAGATGTATGAACTTGATATCAGTCTATTTTGCAAGTTAGTCCCTGTGATATGAGTAGGTAAGCTATGTATGTTCTAACTCAACCAGTGGGATCTGAGGGGGGGTGAGGGGCGGGGGGGGGGGGGGGGAACCGCGGGCGGGGGGGGGGACCGCGGGCGGGGGGGGGACCGCGGGCAGGGGGGGGCGGGGGAGGGGGAAACCGCGTTTTCGAGCGCCGCGAGGAGGGGAAGGGGGGAACCGCGGGCGGGGGGGGGCCGCGGGCAGGGGGGGGCGGGGGAGGGGGGAACCGCGTTTTCGAGCGCCGCGAGGAGGGGGGAACCGCGTTTTCGAGCGCCGCGGGGAGGGGGAGGGGGGAACCGCGTTTTCGAGCGCCGCGAGGAGGGGGAGGGGGGAACCGCGTTTTCCGGCGCCGCGGGGCGAGGGGGTCCGAGTTTTCCGGCGCCGCGGGGCGAGGGGGTCCGCGTTTTCCGGCGCCGCGGGGCGAGGGGGTCCGCGTTCACGTTATATTGTAAAGAAATAGCTTACCATCGCTGGATACCACTTCCCGGCTCTCAGTCACCTTCCGCGCTGTGTGTGACACAACATTTATAGTCAATTTATTATTACACTTATTGTTAGTCTCTTAGCAGTATAGGTCTCTTAATTTTAGATAATACACTTAAAATATTTTTAAAATAGCGCAGACCATGTCTTTCACTTTAAAAATATGTGCACATAGGACACATATTACATGGTGAAATTTGATATAACGGATCTCCACAAGATGAACAAAAGAGACCGTTCATAAGAATATGTGGACGTGTCTCATGTTTGCGATAGACGTATAGCATCGAGAATAATCCACTGATTCTCACAATGCATGACGCACAAAACTTTGTTTGTCCTGGAGTGAAATAACTGAATGTGCAGCACATCTTTGTCAGAGGATGTAACGCATTTACCTCCGCCTGATTCAAGACTCGGAAAATTTCTTCAGAAACATCTTCAGTCACATCACTATTATAACAAGAATCGTCTGACAATACTGCATCTTCATCAAGTTCCATTCCTCCCTCATCATTCACTTCTATTTCTTCCTGTTCAATCACTTCAACATCTTCATTCACTTCCAATTCTTCAATTACTTCCATTTCTTCATCATCATCATATGCTTCAACGTCCATTTCTTCAGGAAACAGTTCTTCAAAATCCATTTTTTTTACACACTTTATTCTACTCACGCGCTAAAACTTTTGCTCATGTCACATGTTGTACTCGCGACTTTCAGTCCTCGACTACTGAGCGTACCATCAAATGCATCCTTCTACATCTCACTATTGTCACATCGTTTGTTTATCATATCTAATTTCACCATGATCTCAGCATCCATACAATTGCGCATGCCGAAAAATCTGCATTGGGCAGTTTTGCACGTGTGCGATGAAGTCACCGCGAGACACGTATGTTCTCGAAAACGATATCGCGCTCTTGATTTTCGATGATTTGATCTGTATAACTGCTATTGAACCGCGATCAAATAGCTAAAAACAGCTATCAAACAGCTATTGAACCACTATGAAACAACTAAAAACAGCTATCAAACATCTATCAAACAGCTATTGAACTGCTACCAAACAACTAAAACGTATTTCGAAACAACTAAAACGTCTTTAAAAACAACTAAAACATCTTTAAAAACAACTAAAACGTCTTTAGAAACAACTAAAACGTCTTTAAAAGCAACTAAAACGTCTTTAGAAACAACTAAAACGTCTTTAAAAACAACTAAAACGTCTTTAGAAACAACTAAAACGTCTATAGAAACAACTAAAACGTCTTTAAAAACAACTAAAACGTCTTTAGAAACAACTAAAACGTATTTCGAAACAACTAAAACGTCTTTAAAAACAATTAAAACGTCCTTAAAAACAACTAAAACGTCTTTAAAAACAACTAAAACGTCTTTAGAAACAACTAAAACGTCTTTTAAAACAACTAAAACGTCTTTCAAAACAACTAAAACGTCCTTAAAAACAACTAAAACGTCTTTAAAAACAACTAAAACGTCTTTTAAACAGCTAAAACATCTATATTATACTACAAAGTATGTGGGAAAAGGAAATAAAACATCTATATACACATATACAGTTTATTTCAAAAAATTATTTCTGGTGTCGCGACCACCAGTTAAATATTTTTAATACATTTTGTAATGCGCAATTCTTAACATGTTTTTCGCATCTTACAGTATTAGTAACATCTATATTATTTAAAGATTCGATATCTTCGTAATCTGCATCCAAAGTCTCAATTTTTAGATTTTTTCTCGCTTTATTCTCAAGCAGATCCACCAGCCATTCTCGTTTCTGGCATCCCTTGACGTACACAAGAGTCGACGTCTCGTCGCCCTCTCCAAGTACAGCCGATGTAATTAGATGTTTCGCCATGCTGTAGGGCACGTTTCCGTCCTCCCATCGTAGTCCATGGTGATTCGCAATCAACCAGAAAGCGCATGATTTGTCGGATTTCGCGAGGAGACTCCATGACATGGGACATGTAAAAATGTAATGCGCCAAAACGGTCCCGTTTCTCAGAACCGCCACCTCTTTCACGACAAATTTCATCCCGACGGTGAATCCCTGCAGATCGACAAACGTCGGTACGATCATGACGAAACGATGGAGCAATCTGTATCTTATCGCGGTACATCAGTGTATCTTATATCGCAATATCTGCTGATATTACAATTTACATGAGTTTGCGCACTACATTAGACAGCGGGCAGTATTCGATTACACGATCATGCAAGATGAGGCAATAGGCGGTAGTATTTGCAGGTACATTTTCTTTACAATCAAATTCTATTCGCACATCCACGGTGGCGCTCTTGACAGATTCGTTTTGTCGCGAGCAATCGATGACAACAAAAGGTCCTTCCATCAGGAATGTATACAAGCTGCAAAGCGTATCGATGGAATCGTATCCGTAATAAGTTTTACGAAAACGCGCATACATATCGAAAAGAACGGCGTATCGATTTTTAGTAAAATCCAGATTCATGTCGTCGTACGGATAAAATTCGGAGTTTAGATAAAGTTTGACATTGGTCAAGTTACAGTCATCGAATACGCTAACATTTTGAGACATGATATTCTTGCGGGCAGTCTGCAGCGCAAAGATAACGTACCGCGGCTTCTCTAGCTGAGTCGCCGTTTTGACGGCCCACGAATGCTTGGTCGTGCTCTGCAACATGGGGTACTCGTACAGATCCCACGAACGAAAACTGACACTAAGATATCGCCCGCTTTCCAAGACCCGTAGCATGGATAGCTTATTGATCTCGTTTAATGTGACGTGAGGCATTCGCCACTGTATTTTAAACAATTCGATTTCCGGCTCTGTCGCCGGATTTCCTACAATGCAATTGTTATCGCTACGCGCTCGTATCAAAATTAATTCGTGACGAGCGTTAACAACGACGCGTTTGTAATCTTCGCAAAAGCCTAGCAACAACTTGAGCGGTACGCAAAAGTTGAAGTATCCTTCCGGTATGCTCGATGCAACGTCCCAGCCAGCATTCCGCATGAGTTGAGAATCATTATACGATAGCGATACATAGTTCTTGATGGTACTGGTTATTCCAACGTTTCTGTTGCGATCAATCTCCACGCCGTTGAGCTCGTATCGAATCTCATCGAACATGAACGCCACGCAATTATTCGCAAGCGTTGTCTGAGACTCATCATTCCTTCTCTTTATTACCAATCGTCCTTCAACGTAGAGAAAGCTTTCACACGGCAACGTGTATAAATCCTGCTGTTGTATGGGTATTCTTATCTCATCGTTATGTCCAAACGTTGTGTTGGCGTACGGATTGTACGTGTGTGTCTCAATCTTGACGATGCTGTCGTCAAAGATCGGTTCACCTCCAATGTTTAAGATATTAGCCATTTCGTACGACGAAACCCAATGATTTCAAAAATTCAACGTTCGACGCAGTGAGTTTCTTCT
This sequence comes from Temnothorax ravouxi, assembly GCA_030770255.1. Lineage (NCBI taxonomy): Eukaryota > Metazoa > Arthropoda > Insecta > Hymenoptera > Formicidae > Temnothorax > Temnothorax ravouxi. The sequence goes on from JASTWP010001602.1 coordinate 57,752, forward strand.
TTGGCGATCGGATTGTCTTTTTGTTTCTCGTCTGTCGCACCTGCTCAGCTTCGTTCAGTACAAGCATCTCACGTTATCGCCGTCGTCTTCGTACATGCAGTCTAACGGTGATCTCTTCTCCGCGGAAATCAATCAATCGACCGTCCTGATCCACGACGCGAAGCGTCAAGTCCGAAATGCTCCGTACGATGATCGGAAGGTAAATGATCTGTGCCGGCGTTTCCGATATCTTATATCCTGGAGGCACGCTCGGTGAAAACTCGTGTATCGTATGCACGTACTTGTCGTTGCTGTACGCACCAGCGGTCACGTTACACTCTATGCGAATGATGTTTACGTTGATGATATTTATCGGAACATTCGATTCGTGCCATTGTCGCGACTTTAGCACGCGATTCGCTGAAAATCCCAGCAGCGATCCAATGTTGTTCGGTTTTGTGAAATTTATCCGATAAGCGCATTTGATCTCGCTCTTCATCGTATTATTGTTGGCTCGAATAATAATCAATGGGTGCGGGTCATCTTCGTTTGTCGAGACATTATTGGGTTGGTCCCATAAAAGAGCGCGTTTCAGATACATGTCTATATCACGCAGTTCGTACGATCCTTCGGGAATGGTAATCTCTTTGTCGTCGTCGCCATAGTAGAATTTATTGTTCGACGAATTTACATTCGGTATCGTGTGATAGGTTTCAAAATCTGTCAGACCGAGCTCGTAATCGCCATCGCTCAAATCCACGGCGGGAAAGTAGCTTACCGCGAGGATGCTGCTCTTGCCGGTGAGCGTAAATGTCAGTGACATGTTTGAATGAATACTGAGATTAAACAGCGTAACGCCGGTCTTTAAATTGATTGTCAACCGACTGTAGAAAACGCAGACACAGTTGTCCGCAATTGCTCTGATCGTATCGCTGATAAGGCGTGCGATTGTACTCTATTACATTGTTCTCTAGATACTGCGCCAATTCTCTTGGTGGTCGAAGATTGCCAAAACTGTCGAAATATATGGCACGATCTCCCCTCTTCGCGTACGCCACCCAGTGAGTACCCGGTCCCTCAGTATTATCCAAATTCACGATACCGCTCTCGTTTCGACGTATATCGCCGATCGGTAACGAGTCGCGCATAAAAATACCTCTAAAATATGGAATGCGCATACGTTTTGCCAATTGTTGCAGTTGCACGTTGGTAGTTACACCCTTGGGAATTTTTAGCGTCTTTTCGACGTTTTTTTTTTTCCTCGAGACTCCCCGTCCGCGTTTGTACGGAGCGAGATAAAGTCCGTGACCTTCCATGGCGCGATTGTGACGTTGCATCTCTTCCAGCTGACGCCGCGCGGCTTTGTTATCATTCACGGCCTTTGCGACTCCCGCCGCTCCGCCGACCAACGAGCCGAGAACCCCTAATAACGGCAGGATCGGTAGGATACCGCCGCGTTTCGCTACCGGAAGTATTCGCTTGGTCTTCTTCTTTTTCTTCGTTTTCAAACCCATACCGAGTTTCGTTTTAGCCTTCATGGCCGCCCAGACGGCTGTAGCGGCAGCTCTCTCTCCGAGAGTAGAATCGTTCGCGGTGACACGTTTTCGCGCTTCCGCGGCGAGTATATTGTCTGCCACGTGTCGTTCTGCGAGATCGTTGCTACGCGAGTAGGCTATGTCGTGCTCGCGACACGCTGCGTCCAATGGATTAATACCCCGATCACCTCTTGCCAATCGTGTTTCTAAGCGAGTTCCCGGTCCGCAAAATTGATAGCCGGGGATGTGTAATTCGATCGGAAGCGCGTTTATCGCACGATTCAACAAACCTCGACCTATCTTCGGCGGCATTCGCCGCAGTTTTTTATCAACGGCGGCGGACCGTCGATGTGCGTTTGCTGACACGGCAAATTATAATGTATTAAACAGCACCGATATTGTTGAACCTCCGAATCTGCCTTGATATGTTCGGGAAGCTTATCCCACAAATAATCTATGTGATTATAAAACTGTCGCAGTAGAATGACCTTTGGTATATACTTTAACTGCTCGGCGGTTAAATCGTAAATATCGCTGTTATCCGACACGAGCAAAAACATTTTAACGACTGAGCATCTCAGCTCTACGCGCCTCTATAAATAGGCCAGCTTTCTCGATATTGTTTTTCATTTGTTGTGGAAAGGAGGTAAAATGCAGTTCGTACGACAATCGCGGACGATCAAAGTGACAAACTTTGACGATAAAATACCGTTAACGAAAGAGGTGCGCAAACATGGAAGCATGCTACCGATTTCTATACGCGGTATCATCAGCGGCCCGTCGAATTGCGGCAAGACAAACGTCTTGATAAGCTTGCTGGAAAGTCCGCACGGTGTACGTTTCGAGAACGTGTATGTGTACTCGAAATCGTTGCAACAACCGAAATATCGATATTTGGAGAATATACTAACACCGATAGAAGAGATTGGCTACTTTACGTTTTCGAATAACAGTGACGTCATTCCGCCGAGCGAGGCGCTCCCGAATTCTATTTTTATCTTTGATGACGTGGCGTGCGACAAGCAGGATACGATAAGAGAATACTTTGCAATGGGCCGGCACGCGGACGTTGACTCTTTCTATCTTTGTCAGACGTATGCAAAGATACCGAAGCATCTTATACGCGACAACGCGAATTTATTGATTCTGTTTAAACAGGATGGTACCAATTTGAAACACGTATACAACGATCACGTAAACACAGATATGTCTTACGATAATTTCAGTAAATTGTGTCATACGTGTTGGCAACAAAAGTATGGATTCGTGGTGATAGACAAGGACAGCGCGATTTCGAATGGCCGATACAGAAAAGGATTTAACGACTTTGCGATACCGAAACGCAGTTAGTTGTTGTCGACGCGTCGATTGAACAACGTTATCGCAACATGGACAGCAGCGAGGAGATTAGAGAGCGCGAGAGGATAGCAAATCAAATTGCAAAAACGAGCGATTCAATTCGCAAAAAGTATCACGCCTTGAAAACTGGTAAAATGGAGGAAGATGTCGCGTTGGAGAGACACTTTAAGCCCATCATCGAGCCTCTAAGGCAGATTGCCGAAAACACCGTTGGCAAAGAATCTGACGTGTCAAAGATTGAGAATGAAACGGCGTGGGAAAACGAAGAGCCAAAGCTCAAACGAAAACGACCAAACGCCTCGTTTAACGACTCTGTAATGGCTTCAACTCCGGTTACGTTGAAACGATCGATAAATGTGCCATCTAATTTGAGCGAAATAACCAAAATTTTACAACCGCGTAAATCGAAACGATCGAAAGGTCCATTGAATGAACCACCGATAACCTCTGCGCCTTCCGTACAACCCACAGTGCTCGCAAACGAAGATGTTTTCGAAACCACGAATGACCCACTCGTGAAGTCCGTTCGACAGAAGTTGCAAACATCTGAGGGTCAAGAAACGTTGCGAGATGAATTGGGTCCATTGAGCCAAAAGTACATCGGGGCAGTTCTGAGCGGCGATGAAGAAAGCGGTATAGACATCGCGTACGGTGTTAAATTCACCAACGATGGAATGATGCTCGGTAATAAACGTTTCGACGTGAACAATGAGGACAAGATAATTATCGACGGCATACGATACGCTGGCACACGCGGTCTTTACGAGTTGATCTTTAAGAAATATCCCGATGACGATATCTACACGGAGGACGACTTGCAAGCGTACAAGAGCATTCTGTTGATGACGAGTGCTCATAAACGCAATTATGATGCTCACGCTCGAATAAATAGCAACAGGGGATACAAGTACACACATATAATCGGGCCGTTGATTTCAGGTAAAAAAGCTGGAAAAGGTATACCGCGTGCCATGACAGGCAATAAGATCGACCATATAATTGCATCGTCGATATCGGGTAAAAAAGCTGGAAAAGGTATACCGCGTGCCATGACATTAAACGACAACAAGATCGACTATGTTCATTGGGACGATCCCAACGAGCTCGTAGATCGTCTTCGATTGCTCGAAGCTTCGCGCTTAGCGGGTCACACCGGTCACGATAACGAGATCCTATCGATTATCGAGGAACTTCGCGAGGCTGGATTTATTATAAATTAAATGGTGCGACAGCGATCCGTTCAATCAACATTGAAATGCCGATCAACAAGTTTGGTATATCGCTCGGAAGAGACGGTGCGGAACCGTACTATCAATGGAGCGGATTAATCAGAAATTACGTGCGCGATAACGCCCTTTGCATGGTCGCCACCGACTTTGACGCGAAATCGCGCAAGATTCGACGGATAGCGCCGCCTGTAGATGATGGCGATGCAGCCAATAAACGTTACGTGCAGCAGAGCGTGCAAATTTTGAAAGATCAACAGGATGAAATCGAGAGAAAGATGGCCACATTCCAGAGTAACATGCAAATTACCCTAAACGAACTTCAAAAGATGATTCAAGATGTAATTGCGAATCATCGCGAATAGATAAGAACGTACATCTGATATCTGCGTCAGTTGCGCGTCATCGTCATGGCTGGTAAGAAGCAATCAACTGAAAAACGGAGGTTGGTAGAAGAATTACACGCTCCTGCGAGAAGAAATTTTTCTCGAAGACGCGTCATAGTGCAGGGATACGATGATCTCTGGCAGGCGGATGTGGTCGAGATGCGCCCATACACGCGATTCAACAGAGGCTACCACTACATACTCACCGTTATCGACGTGCTGAGCAAGCACGCATGGACCGTACCGCTCAAGGCCAAGAGCGGACCCGAGGTTACTGCGGCGATCGCGAAAATAATTCGAGACGGCGGAAGATGCCCGAAAAATTTGCAGACTGACAAGGGAAAAGAATTTTACAACGCAAACGTGCAGAAACTTTTGAAGAAACATAATATCAATCACTATTCGACCTATTCCGTAATGAAGGCATCGGTCGTCGAACGATTCAATCGCACGCTCAAGAACGACATGTGGAAAATGTTTACGCGCAATGGAAATTACAAATGGATCGACTCGCTGCCGGGTCTCGTATCGGATTACAACGCGCGAAAGCATCGAACTATCGGCATGCGACCCATCGATGTTACCCCCGCGATCGCCGACAAGCTCCTAGCAACGGTGTACAGCCACGTAAAGATCGCTGCTCCCGCGCGATTCAAAGTGGGCGACTCGGTACGCGTGAGTAAATTCAAGACAATCTTCGAGAAAGGATACACGCCAAATTGGACCACGGAGGTGTTTAGAATCGTCAAAGTGCAGAAAACTAATCCCGTGACGTATCTGTTGGAAGATTCCTGCGGAAAACCCATCGCCGGCGGCTTCTACGAATACGAGTTACATCGCGTTGCTAATCCCGACGTGTATCTCGTTGAAAAAGTTTTGCGCAAAAGGGGGGATGAGGTTTATGTAAAGTGGTTAGGATTTGATAATTCACACAATTCATGGATACACAAGAATAATGTATTGTAAAAATTTATTACAATATAAAAACATATTATACATACAAATGTGTCATTTATTTTTCTAAATGTATTTACAATATATTTACAATGGTATTTTATAATGTCCCCATGGCAGCGTTTCGGTAGAACCGGGTATAATGTAGCGCTTATCGTCGTACGGACTTAGAGCTATTTTCGTTTCGGATATGGTGTATACCTCGTGTAGTTTGGATCTTATGCAAGCCTGTTGTCGCGACATTTCAATTTCGTCGCGCAGACACCGCGTGTAGTCGTCGAACGTTATCGACCTAGCTACGACGTTACTCTTAACACCTTTAGCCTTTTTCGTATCTTTTTTACCATCTACTCGCAAGGCATACATCTTTGCTCTAAGCCCGACGAATTCGATCATTATCGCACCGCTGTTTTCGTCTTTCATTAAGCCCGGTACTTTTTTATTGGCGAGTGGGATACCGTACGCATTATCGATTGCATAATCGCTAGTGTCAAATCTATTAATGTGGCGCTTCATGGTATCGTATACATCGTCGCACTCGATGTGGTAAATGAGACTGTCCGTATCGGTGTACGTGACTTTACACTTATCGCGATACAACGGTAACATGTACTCGTGATGAAATTCGTACAAACATGTCTTGGATATATCGAGGATGCACATACCCACGTAGATTGGTTTGTCGAACTTCACCTCGAGTTTTCGCATTTCTATTGCTACTAGATTCTCCGAAAAGACGCTTCGGCTATGAAAATTTGGTTTTGCTATCATTGCCTCCGCGCCGTATCTACCCTCCCAATGAGTCACGAGTCGCACGTCAACGTGATTGCGCACATTCTCCATGGTTTTACCAAACACGGCATTGTTCATCAATTTGTATAAATTTTTTTCGAAATCATTCTTGGCCAATGTCCTAAATTTCGTATTAAGTTCTATATAATCGCGAAGCCATGGAGATTGCGCGTATTTCAGTATGCGGTGAATCTTTGATATACGGAGACCGTGACGAGTACACTGCTGCAGGTTGCGATAATGTATTACATATCGTTTCTTATCGTATAATGTTGCGAGGAGCTTGTCCTGCCGCTTACCGGGTGGTTTATCGCGCGTCGGACAAAACGGTAGGTCAGTGTGCGCGTCGTGAAGATGTTGTGGATACTCCAAGTCGACTTCGAGTATGTAGCCTATCGAGGAATCTAACGCGACATCCATAACATTAAAATTGGTTACGTCGTCGACCCATTTAAAATCTGCATATGGCAATGGTTGACACATTGCCCAGCCGTATAAGTTATTTACATCAAAATACATCAGGTACGACGACGGTTTCGATGGATCGTACGACTGCATGTACTTGTTGTTGGCCAGCGCGTATCTGTTTGAACATTGACTCAAACCGCCGCGTATACCTCGTTCGATAAACATGATCATGTCAATGTCGGTGAGCAATTCGAAATTGATGTGTGTATGCTTTAACATGGCATCCCACGTAAAACCCGGTAGAGTATAATAATACGCGGGATCGAGTCCATAACTCGCGACGCAGCTATCGCGAAAATTTTCAAAGATATCGGCCAACAGCAAGACATCAGTTTTGAGATATAAATCGCTGTAATCACCGAGCGTTCGAATAGGAGAACCGCTGCCAGACGTTGGCGGCGTGCGCGTAATCGCTCTCGGATACGGTGTCACCTGTCAATGAACTGTAAAACGAGTCGCGCGGTGGTAAACACAAGTCCTCCAACTTTTCAACGCAGTCAATGTATTCATAGGGAAATACGCCTTTTCGTGTCAGCAAATCAAAATTTTCTGCGGATATTTTACAAAATTCGCGTTGCAATATTTGCAGTTTATCTTTGCTGAGATAAGATGCCAATTTGTCGAGACTAGCGGTGAGAAACTTGTATGAATCGATAAATCGCAATTTGACGCAAGTTTTCTTATCTTTATCTTCGGTGCTTTGAACATTCTTTTGTAAACGAAATGTATTTTTCTTTTGTAATTGGGAGTAAATCTACATGTCCCTCGTACGCTGTTGCTATTTCAGTTATAATAAAATGTGCGTCATAGCCCGATAAATTATGAAACACTATGGGAATGCAATGCGAATCTTTATAATTTAAGTTACAGTTAGAATGCGCGGGACCTCTGTATTGGCCGGTCAGGTGACAATGGTCGCGTACTCGCACGTCGTCTGGCTCGAACGGTTTTTCGCACACGTGACAGTGCGTTGCGCTGTTAAACTTTTCCCACTCGTCTCGCGTGAAATCTGCCATGGGTACGTTAGTGGACAAGATAGTTTTGACGTCGTGAGCTAAACGTCTTAGCTCCTCGGCGAACCACGCGACGCAATCCTTATCGCGACGAAACCGATACATAGATAACGACTCGTCGTACGAGCAAACGCACGTAGTACCCTATGCTAAACACGCGATGATGTTGATATGTGTACCTAGACGTTTCCGGATCCGCTTCCATCTTCTCCAGGGTACATTCCAGGTCGGCGTATACGACAAACGGAACTCGTTCCTTCCTGCTGTGATTCTTAAAGGCCAACCACTTGTCGTTATCGCTCGGTAACTTGATCGCGCAGTCGTTCATCTCCTGACAGTCGACGGTGTGGGCTTCCAATTTCTCGCTCGTGTAGAAGTAGTGTAAGCATCTGCAAAAATAAACGCAAATATTATAAATTTTTTTTTATACACAAAATATTATATATTATTAAAAGAAACTATAGGTACTTACCGATCACAAAAGTATTTTTGTTCGTATTTTTGCTTCAATTGCGAGCTCACGAGGCGGGATAGGTTCTTGATCCACGCAAAATGTCCCACGTTGTCGTCAT